>WAAD01024793.1:3633-20712 GCA_013389945.1 Fregata magnificens
TTTTTATTGTGCGGTTCAATATATTTAAAGGATTGCCAAAGAGTTTTCAGTTTTCTATTCCTTAGCCGTACTGAGTTCTGAGGAGCTTTAAATTTTCCTTACCATTATGCAAGGTGGTAGGTCGCTTGCTTTTAGACAACATTGCTTTGTTATGCTCCTGATTGATCTTCCTTATCTGGTATATTTCAGCTGTTTGTCTGGTTTCTTTCAAATAACACCTTCACAGATTTCCTGAACAGCAAGCTTGGAATGCTCAGTGGAAATACAACAGTCTCATTGAAAATGAAAAACATTAAAAAACCTTTTTTTTTGGGGGGGGGGGGATATTACAGAGAAAAAGTTACATTAAATGTGGTTCAGAAAGAGAAGGGAGAGTGGTATTTCTTGCATATCCTAATAAATAGACTTTTGTCCTTCACAGGAACAGACCTTGGCTCTGAGGAAAGAAGGGATAGGTGTTGTGTTAGATTCTGAACTGCCTCATCTCATTGGCATTGATGATGATCTGCTCAGTACTGGTATCATCTTGTACCACTTGAAGGTAAATACACATCTGTGTTTCCATAGCCTTTATATGCCTTGTGATTTTTTTTTTTTTCAGTAGACAAATTGTAGTATTAATTTGCTATCTAAATATAGCGCTCATTACATTTCTCCACTATAGTAAGAAAATCTCATTACATTTCTCTGCTATAGTGAGAAAAGGTCTTAAGAGGTTGCAACTGATTCAATTAAAATATTTGTTAATTTACTGTTTAGGTTTATCCTGAGGGTCAACTGGTTAACCAGAGATAGGTGTTTAATATTCCTACCTGTGTATATTGGTTTTTCATTCATCTCATTGTAAAGCTTGATTTGAAATCCAAATCTAGATTAATTGCCTCAAAACTACACAGATGGTTCTACACAGGACAGCTGAAACTTGAATTTGCTAATAATACTGTATAATAATGACTGAAAGCATTCTAAAAATGCTACCTGATTTTTTTTTTTCATGTATGTTTAAACATATATTTCATTCAGGTTACTCTGAGAAAGTGGAAGGATAACTTATATCTTTGTAGGGGAGGAAGGGAGATTTCAACTGAAAATAATGTGTGTTTCTCTCTTAATTAGGAGGGCCAAACATATGTTGGCAGAGAAGATGCTGTGACAGAACAGGATATTGGTATGGAATTTGGCAGGTTTTTTACATTCTTCAGTTGTTTTTCCTTCTTCTAACATCCCAATATGTGAACAAAGCTTCATAAATTTTTCCCTTTTTCAGTTAGTTGTCTGTGTGTTCTTGCATATTTTAATTTTTAGAAAATTTGAGAGCTGAATTACGTGGGATTTGCTTCAGAGAGCATAACTTCTAGAAGAGCTTGTGGGCTTAAAATTTATTCATATTCATATACTTGCTACTAATTTATTTCTTGCTTCTCTTGAAATAGCATCCTGTAAAAATACCATCCTTTTTAATACAGCACCTGTTACAATTACTGCACAGTCATTCTCTTAATCTTTGTATAACGACAGTATTGTTATACCTAAAGCAGTCTTTGGGCTTTAGATTTGAGTTGAAGAAAACTCTGGAAGTTGGTAAAAAGTTGGTAGGCTTCTTGTGCCGATTTTCTTGTTCACTTCTTATCAAAGTAACTAGCTGCCAGACCTGGACTACCCTGTCACATATCTTGCTTGAAGGCAGTTTCATTAAATAAACTGCGTCCTTTAATTCTCAGGTGAGAGATCAAGAGTCAAATAACTCCATTTGGTGTATTTTTGTGGGTCAAAGGATGCCTGGATTAAAATTTCTTTATAAATTTCATGAAACTAGGGACTTGTGTTGCTTTGTGATATTAAACAATACAGGTAGAGATAATCATACATTAGTTGAGGAAGAGGCAGAAAGTAGCATAACTGATTGATAAAAGGCCTGAATATAAGAACCTTATTTCAGCCATCCTTGTTAGTCTATAATCACAGATTATGTCCTGTCTTTTCAGACTTAAGCATGGGTGCTTTAAGGTCAAGAAGCTTTCGTTATTTACCAGAAACTGGTCAAAAAACCCTTGTCTCTACAAATAAGTAAATTTCACTTTCCTGTTTGCTATCAGAAGGAAAGAAGCATTTACTAATCTGATGCTAAAATGTAGGAGGAAAGAGCATTACGCCAAAAAACCCCAAGCAACCCAACACACTTCTCTTTCCACTACAATAAAACAATGAACAGCGTCAACATTTAAGGCATGCAGGATGTGATGAAGGAAGGAAAAAAGCATTGTCCGGAATAAAGAGAAAAGGTACTCTCAAATATGTAGTGCAGTATGTTAAGAGACTAATTATGTTATTTTATGTCTTTGTGTTTAGTTCTTCATGGCCTTGATTTGGAAAGCGAGCATTGCATCTTTGAAAATCTCAACGGTACTGTGAATCTAATACCACTGAATGGAGCACAGTGTTCTGTGAATGGTATTCAGATTACAGAGGCCACACACCTAAACCAAGGTATTACCCAGCATAATGTCATTTCTGATACAACATCTTTTTTTCTTTCTGGCAACAGCACTGAAAAAATCTGTGTGTATATAAAGGGGTTATTGTTTACTTTATTTTAATTCCATTTCTTCTCATCTGCAGCTGAAAACGATCAGGAGAGCCGTGGAGGTTTTGTTCTGTCAAAGAATTGCCATGTGGTGAAAAGAGAGTTCTTTACTAATTTGAGCCACTTCATAATCTTGAGTATGAATTGATAGTTACCATTTGATTTCGTTCAAAGTTTATACATAAAGTCAACTCCATGCCAGATTGCTTAGGTTGCTGTGATATTAAGAAAAAGAATAGTGGTCTCTACAGGACTAAAATAATGTCAGCGACACCTTCTCCCCACCCCCCNATGACAAAAAGGGGGAGGCTAAAACTTATGGAGGAAGTTTAGAGAATTAGAATTTTAATATAAAAGCTTTAAAATCTGGAAATTAAAAAGCAGCTGGGACAGCTGGGAATAAAGGTGTATTGTGTTGGCCTGGAAAGCACTGCCTAACAATTAAGCTGGTGAGTGCTGCGGCAGAGGTTCGGGATGTTTTCTCTTCAGGAGCACCCAGAATCTCCTCCCATTTAGCGATGAGCTGAAGACCTGTTTAGGAGTGAGGCTGTGACACAGCTCAGCTGCTGAAAAGCAATGTCACTTTACATTCCTGGAAAGAAGCTTTCAGAGTAAGCTTACTCTAACAAAGGAAGAATGCAGTGCTGAACAAGGAAAGTCTTGCATCTTTTCTGAACTCAAACAAGTGCTTCAAAAGTCTGCTTCCTGAAAGTAAAGAGTTTTGACGTAGAGAGGGGACGTTGATTTTGTAAAGTGTCTATTTCTTCATGCAAAATGAGACATATGTACTTCTTTCTGTTACAGGTACTGGGGGGGCAGGAAAGAAAGCCCAGCCCCCTTTGTCTCGTATTTGGGTAAATCCCTTTGATAAATTGTTAGCAATAGAAACATTGACATTAATGGCAAATAACACTGTAAACAATAAGACTTGCAGTTGCAATGACTCATCTTTACTTTATCCTGCTGCATTTAAGGGCAGTAAAGGTTAGATGTGCCTCAGAAGAAAATAGGAGTTTGGTTGCTATTTCCCTCTTCCAGGTGTATGTAACAACTTGATTTTTATACTGTGAACAGTGGAAACATGAATTTTTTTTTCTCCCAAATTTGCCTGTCTAAAGAAATTTGCAACTCAAAAAAAGGGGGAAGGGTTGCTTTGAGTTGCTAAATTGTGGAGGAAAAAAAAGCTGCATCAGTTGACCTGTAGCCTGTGTAACCAGACTGTGACAGAAAGATGGCCACTATGATGTCAGGTGGGCAAAGCTGATGAAATAACTAGTTTAATGACTCATGCACAATCCATGTCTCCTAGCTGTGTTAGCATTTAAATCTCACAGCATGAAGTGCCAGCCGCCTTAAATATCCGCTTTAGGTAACACTGATTAACTGCTGATATATTTAAATGTTTCCGTTCATCATTAATAACTGTTCATTTGAAAATGTGTGAAGTTTTTAGACTGTCACAGAGTTTAAAAAAAAAAAAAAAGGCATATTAATTAATTACCACTTCCTTCTACAGATTGCTTCCAGCATTTGTGAATTCTGGCTAATGTACCCTTTTTGTGTAAATGTATCTTACTACAATATTTTTTTATTCTTGAGAACATATGGTAGGGTTTCTAGAGGTAATTGAATTAATATTCACAGTTAGAATTTGTCCTTTACCTTAAACTCCCAAAGAGTTGTGGTGAACGGAGTTAAATCCAGTTGGTGGCCGGTCACAACTGGTGTTCCCCAGGGCTCGGTACTGGGGCCAGTTCTGTTTAATGTCTTCATCAATGGTCTGGATGAGGAGATCGAGCGCACCCTCAGTAAGTTTGCAGACAACACCAAGTTGGGCAGGACTGTTGATCTGCTTGAGAGTAGGAAGGCTCTGCAGAGGGATCTGGANGCTTGTATCAGGAATAGTGTGGCCGGCAGGGCTAGGGAAGTGATCATCCCCCTGTACATGGCACTGGTGAGGCTGCACCTCGAATACCGTGTTCAGTTTTGGGCCCCTCACTGCAAGAAAGACACTGAGGTGCTGGAGCGTGTCTGGGGAGGGGCAAAGCTGGTGAAGGGTGTAGAGCACAAGTCTTCTGAGGAGCAGCTGAGGGAACTGGGGTTGTTTAGCCTGGAGAAAAGGAGGCTGCGGGGAGACCTTATTGCTCTCTACAACTACCTTGTAGGAGGTTGTAGCAAGGTGGGTGTCGGTCTCTTCTCCCAAGTAACAAGTGATAGGATGAGAGGAAACAGCCTCAAGTTGCACTTGGTTTAGATTGGATATTAGGAAAAATACCTTCACTGCAAGGGTTGTCAAGCATTGGAACAGGCTGCCCAGGGAAGTGGTTGAGTCACCGTCCCTGGAGGTATTTAAAAGACATGTAGATGTGACACTTAGGGACATGGTTTAGTGGTGGACTTGGCAGTGCTAGGTTGACGATTGGACTTCATGATGAGTCGAGGTCTTTTACAACCTAAATGATTCTATGATTCTAAATTTATCCTCAACTTAAACCAAGTTTTCCAGTTTTTAGGCCAAACTGCCAACCCTTCTGTAGTTAAGGTCGCTTCCCACTGCTTGGTTTTTTTTATAGTTCATTAATTAAAAAAAAAAACTTATAGAAGTAACTTTTTTATTTTTAAAAGTTGGTAAGACTTTAATTATTGATACATTTGTTTGCATAGTTCCAAAAGATTGCTCTGTGTAGATCAGCGATGCTTGATGACATTCAACAGGCGCATATATATATATATATATAAAATTTTTTTTCATATGCTCTCTGGTCATTTATGTGTTGGAGTCAACCAGTTAAATTGCAAGACCAGAGCTTCACAAATGATAAAGACTTTTTTGCTTAGTTTTTGTTGTTCTTAGTACTATCAGTGTATTTGACAAACCTTTTTCTTTGCCATTTAACATTCAAGGAGAATAAGAATTTTTCCTTACAGGAAATAAATGGAAAGCAAACCCCATAGCAAATCCACTTATGTTTCCATGATGACATTTATGCTGCACTTTGCATACTTTCATTCTGATGGAGAGCTGCATTGTACAATAGCGGACAATTGAACCTGGTGCTTAGGAAATATTTGACTGCATGGTTTTGTCCAGACTTTTTTTTCCTAGAGAGGCTTTTATGTTGATGCTTATCTAAGTTCTGTCAAGTGGGAATTAAGATTGTAGAGTTTTTCCTTAATAATAGAATAATACAAAAATGATCATAGGATTCAGAGAAGTACTAAAAGAGAAACCAGGAGTTGTTCATATGATCCATCATCTGGGTTTGACTGTCATGTGCTTGCTGCTAAGCTTCTCTCTCCTGTTTCCTTTTAAATTCCTGAAGTTAGGAACACATGTCTATAACTATTCATTCTGAAATTTTAATTAATTAAAGTTGCTTCCACCTAGTAAAGTGGTCAAAAATGTTTACAATTAATTATTTTTATCTTCATTTGAAAGTAACTGAAAGAATTTCATTGAAGTCCTCACTGTCACAAAATTCCCCTCCGGGCTGTCAGCAGGAGTGGAACAGATAAATGTTTCGGACAGCTGTGAGCATATGAAGCAGTGGTAGACTAAAAACAGTTTTAGCCCTTTCACTACAGCAGTTGTGACCGTCAGGGATCCCTTTTAATGTGCTTACGTAAAAATTATGGCCAGCGCGCTTTTTGAAGGAAAGGTCATGATATAAATTAGAGGTGATATCAAAATGTCTTTGCAATACAACCTACGTACAGCTTTATGAAAGGTAATTCTTTTAAAGATTAGACTGAGGTAAACTGTTCATATGGTCCAAAATTGAGGAATTGTGTAGACAGCAAGAAGTGATGTCATGACTATAGTGCTTTTTGCTGTTTGTTTGCCAAGACTGGATGACTTTATTTGGGTTGATACTGATATTAAGCTAATTTTAAGAGGAGCATTCCTTATTGAGGACAGCATTTCATTCTCAGATGGTAAGAATTTTTGTAGTGAACAGTCTGAGTGCGTTTTTTTCAGACTATGAGTGTAATGGAGTCCTTTTTCTCTTTAAAAATGCTTCATACCGACCAACAGATAAATGCTTGATTCTGTGGTGGTTAACTTGGAAGACTTCCATGTTATGACAGTAGTGAGACATCACTGACAATGTACTTCTTAGTCGGAAAGTATTAATCTTGGTGCCATTGTCTTTAAAATATGATAAGAATTGCCCAGAATCTCATTATTTGTGGCCAGCACCTTACCTAATTAAAATAGAATAATGGATGTGGATTGAGCAATATGAATTATTCAAGGTTCTTCCCTCAGAAAAATAGCTATTGGTTATAAAAGTCTAATAATCCCATTTTGAGTGATGATAAACTTCAGTGTTGTTCCACATAGAGAAGAAAAAGGTGAGAGTACAAATTATGGGGCTTTCAGTGTAGGTGGATTCAAACCTGACTGCAATCAGTAGTGGCTGACAACTTTGTTCTTAGTCAAATTTATGGACGTTCCCGTTGTATCTGGTACCTACTGGTGCCTTGCAAAGTAGCGCTGTTGAAGAGTGTATAGATCAAATTGGGGCAGCTGCATCCACTGCTTCCTCTACGTATATTTATTCTTTAACTGAAGTGCATGAACATGATTGACCTTTGTGTGCATGAACATGCGTGTGGTGGGGTTTTCTTGGTTGGTTTGTGGGGTGTTTTTTTTTTTTAAGTAGGAGGAGAAAGGAATAAACTGTATACATCAGTTAACGTAGCTGTGACTATGCATCATTATACACTTGAATTGTCAAAATGCATTTTCATTCTGTTCTTGCTTGGTGGAGGCCTTTGCTTACATATTGTCTGAAAAATTACTCTGCATTTTCAGGTACAGTGTGTTGTCAGTGAATGGTGTGTGTTTTTTCCATCAGGTGCTGTTATATTACTTGGAAGGACCAATATGTTTCGCTTTAACCACCCCAAAGAAGCTGCTAAGCTAAGGGAAAAAAGAAAGGTGAGATTAAATCAGTGTTTGGGGAAATTTAAACTTTTTCACAATTTTCTTGTTAATATAGGCATACCTGAATTGTTGTAGAATACTTTTTTTTATTTGCTTCACATCCATTAGTTAATATTTCATCAAGTGAAGCAAAATAGGATTTTGCAAGCACATCAGTGTTTGTCTAATACATTTATTTTATGGTCTGTTGTTAGAGTGGACTGCTATCTTCCTTCAGCTTGTCTATGACAGATCTTTCAAAATCTTGTGAGAACCTGTCAGCGGTTATGCTTTATAATCCAGGGTGAGTATATTCTAAAATGCTGTTATTAAAGCTGCAGCTGTTCTTCATTTTAGTGGATTGAATGTTCCAAATGGCATTAGTAGAAAATATTTTGTTCGCAGGTTAATAGTATATGCTTGTTAAATAGTGGGCTTCTGAATGAAGCCAGAACTTTTCAGAAATGTTATTTGAACTAGTCCATGCTAGAAAATGGGGTGAAGGGACACTGACGAACTTTCCATCCTGCTTAAAACTTGCTTTTACCTGGGATTTCTCTACCTAAATGCAAGAAGAGTAACTGTACCAGCAAACAGCCACACTGATAGATCTAACACAAAGAAAGTTGTAGTATCTGGAGTCTGGGAGACAACATTTGCGTTATAACCAAGGCAGTTCGACACAATAATGACATGGCAAATTTTATGTTTATGCTTTCCTCAGAATTACAAGTTAACTATTTTTCCTGAGAAAAATGTATTGTAAACTGAAAATCAAGGGGTTTTGAGTCCATATAATACCAATACAAGCATAAAAAGGCTGGGAAATGAGTGTGTTATGTTCTTACCTATATACCTCCTAGTAGGTGGCCAAGTTAGGATGTGGAAAACAGTTTTATTATACAGTTACAATGACATAGACTGCTTATTGTAGAGAAGCTGTTTTTAATGTTTTTACCAGTGTTCTTAAAATGACTTACAGAGAATTGATGATGTTTTGTTCTAATTTTTTTTTCAATAGCTAGTGCCTGTGTTTTGAATTGAATGTGAGATGAGGCACTTTAACCACCTATGTGCTTTTGAAAAATAGACCGTAAATTGAATTACAGGCTTGGATAGTGCAGCTTTATTCACACATTTTACTGTGGGCTTGCTCTTTATCCATTAGAATTTGCAAAGATTGGACAGGTAATAATAACTTCAAGTTAAACAGTGTCTTAAATACAGTGAATATGTGTAATAACACTGCTTCAAATGTGACTGTTACTCTTTTGCTGCTGAGCTGCCTACAGAGATCTCAAGATAGTGAGCTAGTTGCTCATAAATAACATCTTTTTTCAGAGATGAAAGAGAAGGTCAAAAAGTATACGCATATTTTTCTATTTCTTCAGCTTTTCAGATAGTTTGATCTAAAAACTTGTAGTGACAGTTGCTAGCATTATATTTTCTGTGGGCTGGGGAAAGTTCCTGGCTGTTCTTTGCTACCTCTGGTTATTGATCAGCTACCGTGGGCTTTTCCCCGAGCAATAATATTACTCTGTTACAATACTGTCATGAATAATTGCATTATACTGCACAGTACTAACCTTGATTTTTGCAGTCAGCATAGAGTAGGACAGATTGTTTCAGCATTGTCTCACTTTTAGTCTTTCAGATTTGCTGCAAAATATAATGACATGGGCAAGGCCCACTTGAAGGTAGGCTTAAGAATAATTCCGTGCCCAAGGAGTTCATATGGTCTTCAGATAATGCCAAATTGTCTTGTAGAGAGGATTTTTCCTGTGACCCTTATTAAAAAAAAAAAAAAACAACCAAAAACCCAAAAAAACCCAAAACAAAACCAAAAAACCCCCCAAACAAACCAAACCCAAACCAAAAAAAACCCAAACAAACCAAAAAAGTCTCGAGTGTTACTCGACTGTCTCTGTGATGGAACAGATTGCAGCAAATTCTTTTTCGCCTGATATATGTTGTGGAATATAGCTTCTTTTTTCCTTATCAGCTCTTCAAACATCTTGCCTTGCTTTCCTGGACATCGAACAGTATGAATAATTAAGTTATCGATGTATGCAGCAATTTTTAGAAACACTGCCTTTTTTTCCCATCTAATACTTCTTGTAACTCTTATTTTCCTTTCTTGGGTGTGATGATGAGAGTGCTGTTGCTGTTGAAATTGAGGATAAGATCAGGTGAAATACTCTTCATATTCCTGAACACTTTCATGCCTGTGTTTTATTAGACTATAAACTATGAGCACAGGGTTAATTATTGATATTCTCCTGCTAGTCTGCATTCAATTAATCTTTGTGAACTGGCTTGCAGGAATAGATATTTTGGCCTGCTGAATTTGTAAACACAAGAAAGGATTATGCTTAAGGCTGACATTATAGGAGGAATGCAGATCTGCATGACTGTCACTTGTTTGTGAGCAATAAAACCTATCTGAGGTTGTTCCATAGTCACTGTTATGTACATATGTTTTTCTAAGCAAGGAAGCTTGTGGTTGCATATTCATAATTTAAAGTCTTACCCCTATCTTTAGGTGCTTTAACTGTGTTTAAAACAATAGATGCCATACCTAATAATACACATTGCCCACACAGTGCAGAGGTGGGTGTCGTCCTAATAGATCAGTAATTTCAAAAACAAACAAAAAAAACCCCACCAAAACAAACAAAAAAACCCCAACAAAAAAAAACCCCAAACCCAACAAAACCCACAAAACCAAAAAAAGGTCAAATATGACTGTTTTTACTGCTTTTATGACTGCTGCAAAGAGAAGGTAGGCTCTGAAGTTTGCACTGCAGTTTAACTGAGCCCTGCCCTTACAAATCAGTAGAAGAAAACATCTTCTATAATTGATGCATCTTCATGGACAGCAATTTGGCAGGAGCAGCTTTTCAGCTTAGGCTGGAGTTCCATGACAATTTTAAATTTGTTTATGTTGATGCTAACACTGTTTTCTTTCCATCTTCTCCTTTGTGACAGCAGTGGCATTTTTCTGATCATGTGGTGGGCTTGTCCCAAAGAAGTAATTCTGCAGAAAATGTTACTTTAAGGGGAACAGGTGGCTGGGGTAAATGCAAGTTAAAGAAAAGAATACATTTTGAATAAAGCAGACCCTAAGCATTTAAGCCTTAGTAATAATTCAAAGCCGATGGCATTGTATTCGTAAAGAGTTAGGTGGCTTGCAGAATGCTTGAGCTCCGTACTTCCAGCTAGGAGTGCTGCTTAGCAAGTACAGTGCTGCAGTGGTGATTCTTCTGAGTGGTAACTGTGCTCAGCCTGGGTAAAACATTCAATAAATCTGATCTCTGGGTATCAGAGGCAGAGTAATTGTACCCAAGGCATTAGGTGGGGGTGAGCATCTTGCTTCCTGGAAAAGTGCAGATAGAAAAGAATATGCTGCACTAAATTTGGTTTGGATTTTTTTTTTTTTTTTTGATCAGGAACAATGTAGGACATGGTCCTTTGGTATGACCCATTATTACAATAGATGGTAGTGTCAGTTTCTCATACCATAATGGTATATTGCCCACCAGCAGTGTAGATCTAGATTCAATAGCTGCCCCTCTGGGGTTTTTTGTGCGACTTCTGTAGCTGACTAGCATTCTGCCTATTGTAAATTTAGCACTTTCAAGACCACCTTTTCTTCCAGTTTCAGTATTGATAAAGTAAAGGCTGGCAGCTAAATTTGCAATTTTGTAGGTTGCAATAAACAGCTTGTAAGATCTAGTATCTTTAGCAATCAATGGCAGAAGAGCCTGTGGGGTATTACCTTCAGTTGTTGTGAAAGCGGATAAATGATGGATCTTGCTTACTGTATCTGTATTTTTCCCCATGTGAAAATCAGTGTTATCTTTAATTGTGTTTTCAGATGAGTGGTCTTTGTGCCTGGCTTTTGGGTGGTGTGTGCGCGTGTGTGTGTTTTTGTTTGGCTGTTGATTTCCCATATGTGGAGATAGTTGCATAAAATTTTGGCTTAAAATGCAAAATTCTTTGTTCTGCTTGTTCCCAGTCTTTGTCTTTAATCTGGTGTCATGCAACACTGCTTCAGATAATAAGCTGTGGATAAAATAGAATTTTGCACATCGATTTATGCTGAAGATTTCATTTGTGGACCTTTTGTAAGCTACATTATACTGTAACTTTTAAACCACTCATGAGAAACCTTGGTCTTGTCATGGGTTTAGCATGGGGTTTTTTTGTTTTGTTTTTTAAAAATTAATCTCATAAATTGGGCTACTGAGTGGCATTGTAACATCTTTGCAGTCCTGCCAGTACTCACTCTTTCCTAATAGATGTAGTACTAGATAGCACTTTCGTGCTGTGTAAATTAAGCTATTGTAGTACGGTGCTAGTAGAACTGACTTCCTTTCTCTGCAGCTTATCTCCACTGCTCTTATCACTACATATGCCACGTTTTCCAGGAAAATGGTGACTATGTAATTCAGCACTGATCACGTTAAGTTCCTTTGTGGTAGATCTACAAAAGAAGAAAGTGGATTCTAGTTGTTAATATCTGTATGTTTCTTTCTTTTTAATGTCAAGCTAATATTTTTTTTTTCTATTCACAGTAGTGCTCACATTAATAAAGGGAGTAGAGGTTATGTGAAAAAGATTTTTATTACCGATAAACTAAACCAGAAAACATCAGTCTTGCATCTGTGCTTTGTAAAACTGGCAGTGATTTGTTAAAGCCAGGTTTTTTTTTGTGATGCTGAGATTTTTTTTTTTACTAGCTTCTTAAAGAAACAAGGTTTCTGCAGTCATTGACAGCTTGTCCTGCCTCCCCAGATTCTCTCCTGTCCTGAAATGACTTTGAACCCATAACCAGTTTGAAGCAAATACTGCTGAGGTAATGGTCTCAAAAGTGGCGAATTCCTTAGATATATTGAGAAAATAGGCAGCCAGCTGAGGAAGACAGGCATCATTATTACCCCTGCAGAAATAAAGGCTGCAGTGTGCACGCCTTTAACAGAGAATAGAGGCACTGTGAATAACCCCATGGTAGGAGAGCCTTCAGTGGAGCTCAGACCTTCTTAGGCGCCACCGAATCTACGTAGCAGCAAAACACCAGGCTGCATTAGCCCTTTTCTTCATAGGAGTATTTACTTGTCTAAAATGCATTAAACATGCATTTTTCAAACAGCTAGGGGTAGTGTTTGGAAGCTGTTGATTGGGGTGTGGATGATGATCCATATTTGGTTTTGGGAAACAGCCATTTTCACTGAAGAACGAACCACTTCTGCATAGTTCATTCCTCCTTCCTGAGCAACCTTCTGAGCACCACCAGCTTCGTTTCAGTGTAAGGTAAAACTGATTGTTGTGACACCAGTGTTGAAGATATTAGAGATACTTCCTCAAAGAGAAAATCAGAGAGTTTTCACCACTGACCTGTTTTTATATCAGACTGATAGCTGTGATGGCTCGTTTTCCTTGTATGAGATCTCAATCAAAAGCTAGTTACCATTTTTATGCGTATATAAAATATGTTTGCCAAATTACGTGTTTTATAGGACAGTCAAAATATCAAAAGGTTGTTGCTCTGGGTTTTGCACATCATGTTAGCTGATCCAAAACATTTTACTTCGTTATGGCTTAACCAAGCATGGCAGTACTTGTAAATCATCTTTGCCCGTTGTCTAAGCAAAGATGGTCTACGTCTGACAGTGCCCAACAGACATATGCATTTCCACAGACCACAGCTATATTCCCCAGGGTCTATACTATTTTGGACTGAAGTAATGATGAATATCATAGACTCATAGAATGGTTTGGGTTGGAAGGGACCTTAAAGATCATCTAGTTCCAACCCCCCTGCCGTGGGCAGGGACACCTTCCGCTAGACCAGGTTGCTCAAAGCCCCATCCAGCCTGGCCTTGAACACTTCCAGGATGGGGCATGCACAAATCCTCTGGGCACCCTGTTCCAGTGCTGCACCACCCTCATAGTGAAGAAGTGGCATTTGTCAGCCAAGCCCTAAGTAAGAAGTGATAACTAACAGCTATGAATTCCAGAGGTAGACCATAGCGAAAGTGAGGGCTTTTGAGGTATAGCTTAAAAAAAGAAAATAAAAAAAAAAAAAGAGGGGGGGGGGGGGGGGAAGTGCATGGTAACCATTAAATTAAGCTTTTGCTTTCTGAAGGTCCCTTAAGATTGCTTTTTGTTCTCCTTGCATAACTTCATGGATTTTGCATTGCTGGTACAGAAATTATGATAAAATTAAAAATACTAAGTTGTTGTAATCTTTCCTTGTGCTGTAATGTTGAGATAGTGCCCAGAAGTGCCCATCCTAGACAGTCTTAATGCAAATGTGAAGGGGCTCTTGCTGAGACGTTTACACGAAGGCTCCAGATGTCTGGAGTTGTCTGTAAAAATCTACATTTGCTAATCCCTTAGGCATTGTAGAAGGTATTTTTTAAAATGAATTTGTGAGAAATAGGGAAAAATGAATTTTGTTAAAACTAGTCTTTCTCCAGCACTGCAGCGGTTAGAAAGATGCTTCTTGAGCATGTAGGAATCAAAGTTCATTTAAATTGCTTTATAAACATTAGATTATTGGTGTATTTTTTGCATGTTTCGAAGGACAGTTCCTTTTTGTTGTAGGTGTCTGATTTTTAGAAAGAAATATTAAAAATACTTTATTTTTTAAAAAACTGTCTACATGATTGTGGTCATGACAGCTTAAACTGCAGCTCATCAAATACTTCAAGTTAACTTGTGACTTGCATTTTTTCAGTGTTTATGGACTGTCACTAACCTGCAAACTCCTTAAGCTGTAGCGAGCCTGAAATGACTGGATAGTTGTGTATTTGGTTGAATATTTCATTCCATATATAGGTTCTCTATGTTTTTTAATATTGGTTTTCAAAAATTTCCTTAAAAAACCCATAAATCTTTCAAAGGAAATTAAAATAAGAGAAAGACTTTTGTACAGCTGTAGCAAGAACTGATATTAAAAATGACATGAAATATTCTCCCATAATTTTTCAGAACCTTATCAAACTAAATACATTAAAATCTCAAAATGTTTTGGATAAATGGGTTTGAATTGTGTTCTGTGCTTGAATGTTGCATTTCACAGGAATTTGATGTTTTTCAACCCCACCGATCACATCATAGTAATGTTTGAGGTTTTTTCCTTTTCTTGCGAGGAAAAGGAAGAACTACAAGCATGCCGTAGCATAGTTTTGTAGCTCTTTCCCTTCTCAGAAGTGGCCAAGTTAATAAACTATAGGAAGAGGAGCATCGATGTAACTATAATTGGCATTTGAAAAACAAGTTTAGAAAGAATAATTATTTAAATTTTACTTTTGAGTTGTAATGTGACAAATGTTCTATGAATCTAACCAATTTAACCTCTAATAAAACAAACTGTTGTTGACTTTAAAATATCCTGTACCGCTAATATGTTTTTTCTATCAATTCCTTTCTTAACTGATCGCTTTGTTTACCCCTGCCTCCCATGGCAGTCTTTTCCCTGTAAAAGGACCGATCTGTCTAAGGTAGAGAAATTCAATTTCTATGTATTGATTGCCATGTCCGCATGTAGTTAACTTGCAGATGCTATGCTAATCATTTATCTGTCTTGTTTAACTTAACTTTTAAAAATTTTTTTTCCCCCCCAGAAATTCATTTACTTCTCTGTTTGTACTCGTGTCAGACAGCATGATATCTAATTTGTAACCCTAATGAAGGAAATATTTTCTGTTATCATAGAAAGTAGTTTTATAAAACTCTTCATTTGTACCATCATTATAATCTTCTATAGATACTGAATTGCATCATATTTTCCTATTTTTTGTGATACTCAGGAAATAATAGCCTTTTTACTGTGCTCTCTCTTTTTTTTTTTTTAATCAGGCTAGAATTTGAGAGACAACAACGAGAGGAGCTTGAAAAATTAGAAAGTAAAAGGTAACATTCTCTGTGGTCTTTGTGTGTGTGTGTGTATATATATATACATACATGTAGACTCATTTAAACAATTAATTTGGAATCATGGTGTTACTCATCAAGCAGAGGATCCTGATATAAATAATTTTATTTTGTTTTGTCTTCTATGAAGATTTTGGTTATTTTCTTGAACTGTTCATTCTTATTGATTAGTACCAGATAGACAACCTGAATTGTCGCTAACTGTGATCTTTAGCAAAGAAAATACCAAACACAAAGGTATGAGGAGGGTAGATTATACAAATGTAATATATTACTCTTCTCTTAATTTTCATGGTATTATTTTAAAAGATGGCAAATTACATTCTTTATTCAGATCTTTTCTTTTATGGTTTAGTTGCCTTTGGATTAAATCTTGATTGGAAAAACTCACGTTATAAACCCTGCTTCTCTTAAATAAAACTGTAGTGTTGGTATGGGCATACCAATCATACTTATCAGAACATTATTTTGAAATCAGTTTGAAGTACAAATGAAAATATTGTTGTCAGCTCGCAAACTGAGCTGACTGTTCTGGCTCATCATACCTGCTAAGATTTTAGACGTAATAGCTCTCACCTTATTGCAGATCACAGCATTGATTACATCCGTAAGCTGAAAGACACTTTCTGCCATCTCAACTTTAGACTGCTTGCTCCATTTTGAAAGAGGTGTTTATATAGTTGGACTAAGTTAAGCAAACTCAAGAAAAATCCTGAAACTCTGAAGCATTAGATGTTATTCAGAAAATGATGCAGCAGAATCACCGATATATATTCTCTTTGTTATGTTGTTAGGATTTGAATTCAGATTGCACTGATGTTTCTTTGGTTGTGCTTTAATTTATCTGACTAACTTGAAAAATAACCAACCGACTTGCAGGTTGTCTCTACATCTATTCAGGCGACTGTATTATGGGGATAATGGTGACCTTCAAGTCTCGGTCTGTCCTCATTTGGAATGCACTAAAACCTTTAAAAGAGAGATTGCACAGGAGATAATAATTTGTCTTAAAGTAATTTCTCTCTCAAATATGTCTGTTCCTAATCTTATAATCCTCTTCATCAATAATTCAGTTGGGTTCGCCGAAGGAGAAGACATTGTTTTAATTAATCTGTTGGCTTAAATTTNTGACTATATAAAAAATACATATATTTACTTTTCACTGTGTGCACGGATCTGTTCTATCAATATTTTTATTGGATTTGACAGAACTAATACAGTCTAATTTTCTATTAATGTAAGTGCGATATGACACGTCTTCCTGTAACTTCATATATCTATAACTTTTTATGTTGAAAAANTCTCTCTCAAATATGTCTGTTCCTAATCTTATAATCCTCTTCATCAATAATTCAGTTGGGTTCGCCGAAGGAGAAGACATTGTTTTAATTAATCTGTTGGCTTAAATTTGGTGAGGCAAATTTCTAATCAAGTCCTTTTATACAAATTTGTGTATATGAGAATGTATGACTATATAAAAAATACATATATTTACTTTTCACTGTGTGCACGGATCTGTTCTATCAATATTTTTATTGGATTTGACAGAACTAATACAGTCTAATTTTCTATTAATGTAAGTGCGATATGACACGTCTTCCTGTAACTTCATATATCTATAACT
>WAAD01024797.1:286-47561 GCA_013389945.1 Fregata magnificens
AGCTAGTTACTGTGAGGGGTATGGAGTTGGTTTATTCTTCACGAGTATCTTGCTAATTCAGAACAAGAATTAAAGTGTTCAGTTCCATTTGCCACAACTTTTAAAAGTTATGTCATACTAACTGTTTCATTACTGAAACAGTTCTAAAGAGAAGTATTACATGAAGTCATTAATCAAACTTGGAATGCGTACAGTTTTCAGATCTGAAGTATTTTTACAATTCTTTTGGTTTGAATAATGAAGCTCTTACAGAAGCTGTTTAGTGTAGTCATATGGTTATATGTTTAATTGAGCCGGCCATCTTTAATAAAAGCAATCAAATGCATGGTAAATTTTAAAATACTACATTCAGTAAGAAACATACATAGTTTGTAAGCTGTCCTTCTTTAATAAGATACGAAGAATTTAACATAAATGCTTTCTCTAACTGTTCTGTTCCAGATGAGACTCTCTTCGCTGGGTAGGATGCCTATTAAATCACTTGAGGAAATCAGGCAGATGTTCCAGAGGTTGTCAGTCCGGAGACTAAGTTCCTCCCCACTTCCAAGTGTAAAAGAGTCATCATCTGAAAGCCCCAATAGTTTTGTGAGCAAACTGTCTATTTTCAGAATGAAAGTGGCTTCACCTGCTTTAGATGGAGCTACTCAGAGGGCTGCTGAGCCTCACAATACTGACAGCCCAGAAAATACCCAAGTGCCTCGAGAACTAGATATTGTGAATACAGCTGCTGGCGGTGAACACAACAGTGCTGCGTCATCTATTGAATTGTCTCCCTTACCTAAGCTATGTTATGAAGCTGAGAGTCCAGATGAAGCTGCCTTGGTTCATGCTGCTAGGGCTTATAAATGTATTTTACAGTCTAGGACTGCAGATCAAGTAACTGTGGACTTCGCAGGTCTGGGATCTTTAACGTTTCAGCTTTTGCATATCCTGCCTTTTGATTCAGTGCGGAAAAGGATGTCAGTGGTGGTTCGGCATCCAGTCTCCAACAAAGTGGTGGTGTACACGAAAGGTGCAGACTCAGTCATGATGGATTTGTTGAGAACTGCATCTGAAGGTATCTATAGAAACTTCTAATTCTTGGCTCACCTTTGTCATTCTTCAGTACAGTTGAACAGATGGCCTGATTCATGAGAAGAGACAAGTAACCAAGCAGAGCTATTATCTGTTAATAGTTCCTTATACGGAACCCAGAAGGGTAGTATTGCCTGTCACCTAGATGTGGCTATGCTGTGTGCTGGTGTGGAAACTGAGAAGAGAGAAGCAGCTGTTATTGAAAGGATTTAGTGGTGTCTAAGCAGACCCTTTGGAGCCAACTGAAGTATTTCCAGTTACCAAGTAAGGTCATCCGGTTGAATAGTTGGCTTCTGCTACACGGTGAGAGGTGTTCATTAGAATGAGATACTTTCTAGCCTTTACTTATTTTAGTGTTTCTGAGCTGTTGGAGAGAGGTATTAGTAGGAGATGCTTTTTGAGTTGACTGGACTACTGACTATTTCTGTGTTTCTAGGTGTAATAATAATATCTGTAAAGTTGTGTGGTGCCTCCTGCTGGGCCCTGTTGTTCGGGGGTAAACGTTTTTTGAATCTGCCACAGGAGGGATGCACCATGTTGTTTAACCACTAGCTGATTTATTCATACACTGTAGCGAACAGTCGATTTCTGACTGAAGGCAGTAAATAGAAAGTATTATCTGTGTATGTTAGAAATAAATACCTAAACATATTTTAAGTTCAGAAGATGTTCCAAGGGTTTTTCTGATGGTTTGAAAAGTAATATAAAGGAATTACTTTTAAAGGCTTGTTTTCTGCGAAAGGGAGTTTGGTTTGTATGTTCCTTGGCTGGCTGCTCTCAGTGAGGAAGAAGGATATTTCCAATTCCAAGGGTGGATTTTAACTGACCCAACATTAGACATCTAAAGTCTACACAAAAAGCCTCTGTAGGCCATGGGGCAGAAACAGTACCTCCAAAATTTGTCATCTTACTAGGGGGATAATTTCATGCCTGGAGGTGCCTCTCCTTACTTTGATTCTCAAGGTAAACTTGGAACCTAACTTCTCCATATCCAAAGTTAGGTGAGTTGAATGCCTGTCCAAATAGTCCATCCCTTAAAAGTTATTTTTAAAAAAGCTTTTCTGTGATTGCCCTTTTAGCTCCTTCCCACTAGACCAGTGACAGTAAAGCTGCTTGGGTGGGTGCGGCCCAGGTCATTTTAGAAAACAATTTTATTTTAGAAAAACATTTTGCTATACTAGTGGCATCCAAAGGTGTATCAGTACCAGATGGGTTCCCCCTCACTGCTTGTGCAGACTGTCACACTGCATGCTCATTATACATACAGCCACAGTACACTGAACAAACATGAAGATACATTCATAGTTAAAATAAAACCTGTTAACGTTTTGCTATTTTTAAAACGTATTTAGACCTTCAAAGTTTTCTGCTAAATTTAGCCTAAGAATGCATGTTTAATTGGCTTTCTTTGCTTTTTGTGTGATAGTAGGTACTAATAATTCAGAAATGGAACAAAAGACGATTAAGGAGAGAACTCAGAAGCATTTGGATGCCTATGCCAGAAGAGGACTGCGCACTCTGTGTATTGCTAAGAAGGTATTCCTTTTAATACATATTTTTAAGAATGTTTACAGTCTGTGACCAACCTGAGTGGTAACACCAATGGAGCAGGCACCACTGCTTCTAAACAGATGCTTCCATTGCCACATTTTGTTTATCCTTATGTTCTTTCAGGAGGAATTTGTAAGTTGATCCAAATCAATTCCTGACTTCCATTAGATTGCCATAGTTGTTGTCAGTTTAGGATGCCAAGCAGCTTAATAGCCTAATTCTAAAACAGGGGTTGTCAAATAGCCTGATGTTTCTTTAAGAGTCCTGACCAGGTCTCCTTGTGTGACACTTACCCTGGTTGGAATTGCAGACAGAGAAAACAAATTAAGTCAGACGTGTTTTAGTGGGTTTCACAAACAGTTTGCAGTGTTACAAGCTCTGGATGCAAAACTTAAGTGATGTTTTGAGATTCCATTTGAAATTCAAAGCTGCTCAGAAGTAAAATTCGATAGGGATTGAAACAGGCAAGGAACCTCTTTACAAAGCCTTATGCAAAGTGAAAGTACAGGCTGTGTAGCTATACGGTCATCAAGCTGTACACAGCTGTGCAGTGATTCTGTGGCTGTGTCAATGCTGCGATTAAAGAGCAGTAGGGAGAGTATACTATGCTCACTGGCCTGCCTACCGTCCATCTAAATGGAAATCTGTCAAGCAGCTCCAGGAACCTGCAGGGTGTCGGTGAGTAACCTGGCTTGTGAAGCCTGGCAAATTAATCAAACCCTATGAACATTGTACTAAATCCATGGACATTTTGGGGCACGTAAGTAATGCACTGCCAGGGGCTGCACTTCTAGGTTCAGTATCTGGACAGCAGAAGTAACTGTGAGGACACTTTTGGGGTGCCTTTGAAAACACAATATAGATACATGCCATATGTTTTCTCTCCCTCTGTAGGTGATGTGTGATGCAGAATATGCAGAGTGGTTAAATCATCATTTTTTAGCAGAAACCAGTATTGACAATAGGGAGGAGCTGCTGCTTGAATCTGCCATCAGGCTTGAGACCGAACTAACTTTGCTCGGTAGGTAGAAAATGCTGTAACTCCCAGGAAACTGCTTATGATGTTCATAATAGGAATTTACCTGCAGAGAGCTGTGCTAACCTCAATTTGTGTAACACATAGCTTTCTATAAACCTAGAATTTATTGTAGTCCTGAATTTTCATAAATCTTGCTGGTAAGTTTGTAGTAGTTGCAAAACACACTGAAGACAGCTAGTGCGCTTCTATTATTTGTAAAGGGTAAAGTTTGACTGATTTTTTTTTTTTTTATTGGGTTTCTTTTTTGTGCTCACCAGAGTTTTTAAGTGTCATCATAATAAGCATGTGAAATGATAATAACAAATCACAGGCCTGCCTGGGCAAACATTCACAGGGATCCCACTTCTGGGCATGTTTTCCATCACTGTTGAATTTGTGGCACAGCAGGTATGCTTGTGCTGTGTCCTCCCATAATAACATGGAGATAAGAAGTCAGGCATGCTTCTGCAGGAACCATTCCTCTGATGGTTATTCAGCTGTGCAGAAATGGGGAGGCCAAAACAAAATGAAAAACATTTGGTGTAGATGTGTAAGAGGTAAACTGCAGGTAGCCTGGGATAATAGCTCTAGAGGACTGCCCAGCAAATAACATTTGGAAAACAAAGGGCAAAGATCTGACTGGTGGTAAAGGCAGCTCAATCTAGAAGCAGAAGAGAGACAGATCCTGTTGTGTGGAAAGGTGTTACTTCACTCATTTTGTGCCACATCTGCTCAGGGCAAATGCCATAAACTTTGATACTAAAAGGAATTCTGGGATTACTGGCTTCAGCTTCTGGAAAGAAGCCAGAGCAGTGCTGCTAGCTGCTGTAGTTTTAAGCGATGATGTGCTATACAGGTACCCTTTTGCACTAGAGTCAGCAGAGGGAAGTCTAGTTGCTGTGGTCACTTGCTGTCCTGCAGGCCAAGGCATTTTTTTTTGTCTCGAGTCTCTGCTGGGACAGTAAGCAATATCGCTTGGCCCTAATATTAAATGGGAGTGAGAATAACAAGAGTAAATGGCTTCATACTGCCAAGGTGCTTGCTTTCAGTACCTCTGCTAGCTTAGTTACCCCTGCCTGGGGCATATGTACATTGTGGTCTGCAGAGTAGAACTACTTACAGCACTTCTTATTCTGCTTCTCTGACCTTTCCTTTGCTTACTTAATAAACATTACCTGGTGTAGCTGCAGCTGTAACTCTGACTGTCCTCTTAGGACTGAGAAATGAAGACTTTGTCCTCAAAGAACAACAAACAAAAATTCAAGTAATCTCAGTATTGTCAGGATCATGGAGGACAACAGTGGTTTGTAGTCCACTGCATAGGCAGGTATGAAATCCATATGGCTATATATAAAGCCTCAGGCCTTTATTTGAATGGAAATCTGTTTGTGGAAAGAACAGTCCTAATGTGCAATACTTAAATAAGCACAGATCTGGATCTCAGCAGTGTACATATTGAAACTGGGTTCTGTTGGATTACGAAGCGATCAAGTACCTCAGAAGGGGAGTGTTAAGCATATAGAGTGCCTGAGTTGAAAGAACATTTTTCTCTCTTCCCTCGATGCCTGGCAGTGTCTCTCAAAGAAGCTTGCATCAAATAGATCCCAGCATCTTCCTTCCTGCCTCTGCTGTTGATTTGCATCAAAATGCAGGCAGAGTGCAGAGCAAGGATCTGGAGGTTTTCGTCTTCCCAGTGACGGGGAGCCATGAGCTCTGTGCCCTGTTGGCAGCTACTTACTGAAGAAATTGCTGTAGCGTCAGAAATTTGCCTGACCTTTTGGCTCTTACCCATCCCCATATGACAGTCAGTGCTTTATATACAAATTGCTGGCTAGAATCCCACTCTAGAAACATGCTAGGACGGAAAACTTTGCTTTGAATTATTTTATTGTTTGTCTTTCAGAATGAACCTAGCTGCAACTGGCTGAAGTTTCTTTCTGAGAAACTCTTTCAGCCTGAGAATCCCACCAGCCAAACCATGTCTCCTGATTATGTTATGTTTTGTACCATTTATGATTTAGTACCATTTGTATTGTGACAAAGCCATAAAAATGTCCCGTACCATAGTAAATGACTGACACTGCAGCTTTTCAGAGATGGTTCTGCTTTATGCTGATGTTGTGTTACCTCATTGTTACCAGAACAGAAGATTTTGTAAGCTGGTTTTAGGGACACAGGTCTGCCTGCTGTGCACACCAGAAAAGAGAATATCTCTGTTAAAGTCTCTGTATTTTTTTGTTGAAAGTCTTTCTATAACCACTAAGGGGTGTGTGTTAAAGCAGGTGTTTCCTTCCTGTGGGGGAATATGTCAAGGTTGGCAGTATGGCCAGGAGGAAGGGCAAAACACAGAGTTTAGTGCTATGAATTGAAAGGACCTGGGACAGGAGATACTAGAGAAATGAGTGGTTGAGAAACCTGATGATGAATGGCAGGTCTTTGCAGCAGTGCGCAAAAAATATGATATAAGAAGAGGGAATTTTGGTGTGGAAAAGGTGAGGGCTTGGGACAAGAGGTACAGAGAAATCAGCCTGGAGCAGAGCTGAGAATAAGGAAGAGAAGTGGGTCTTGAGATAGGAAGGATCGAGGTGATACATAAAAGAAGGTTTGGGGTAGTCTGAGGTAGGAGGGAGTGGGAATAATGGAGTATATTTGTCAAGAGAAGCCTAGGAATCTGTCCCACAGCCACGATGGGGTGAAACAACCATGAGAATGAGAAAAGTTGGCTTAAAAGGGTCTTGTGAAGAGTTGGAGGCCCCTGAGGCTGTAACGAGGTTGTGTGTCAACAATCTCGCATGTGATGGGCTCTGGGACAGAAAGATGTGGAAGGGAGGAGTTCCCAAGCATGTCCCAGTAGGGTGTCTGTTTTGGGATGTGGATACACACAGAGGACCATCTTGTCCTGTCACTCTTGCAGCATTCTGATTTTGGAAATACAGAAGCACTAATCCTTCTGCTTGTCTAAATTAAGGTGCCACTGGCATTGAAGATCGCCTGCAGGAGGGTGTTCCAGACACAATACAGGCATTACGGAAAGCGGGAATAAAAATATGGATGCTGACAGGTGACAAGAGAGAGACAGCTGTCAACATTGCCTATGCTTGTAAACTGCTGGAACCGGATGACAGAATCTTCATTCTCAAATCACAGAGTAGGGTGAGTGGAAGATTACACTTTTCTTCAAAAATTTTTTTTTCCTCTGCTGAAAAATTCAGTCAGGCTATATCACAGGGCAATATGGAAAAATAAAATGTTCTCTGCTTTTACAACTGACCAAAGACAGCATGATTTCTTGGAAGATGAAAATACTGGAAAACTGACGTTTTGCTTCCTTGTGGGTAAAATATGAAATCCTTTGTATGTATGTAACATCTGTTTCTTTATACAGTGCCTAAATTATGATTAATTATTTTAATTGAATAGACTGCTTAATTTCTATTTGTGGTAGGTTAGAGAGTTGACATGCTTCACATGTTATTAGAGATTTCAAATGGCTGCGAGTTACAGCATATTAGCAATGTAAGAATTATTGTCATGCAAATTCTATTGAATTAAGTTTTGTGCTGCTTTGTGTAATATATTCCCTTAGCCCCGCTTGTCTTGCATAAATGCACAAGAATTGTCTCATTAAAGTACGTTGCATGCTATTCAAGAAGACTAATCTGCCAACAATTTTATCAGAGAAAAAGTCACCTTCTCCCCACCACTCAGTAATTGAGTCCTGTGATAGAATGGTTAAAAATGCTGCTGATTTGGGTGGATTTCAATAACAGACTGGACAGTTGGATAAGCATCTTATGGATGCTTATAATCAGCTGTTTTTCAAATGTTGATTTTTATCAATTTTTGGTTTAAGAGAGAAATTACTAACTGTAACTGGTAAAGCCAATGTATGAAACGTCTCTCCTCGGAGCAGAGACATGAAATCTGAGACTTCTGTAAAGATCTGGAGGATTCTTCTAAGACCTTTTGGTTTTCTTTTTTTCTCTGCTTATATGTTACTTTAGAAATTCAGTTTGTATCTGCCGTAAAAGATTGTGTGGCAAGTGGTAACTGTGGGGAAAATAAAGTGAAAAAGAAATGATTTTTAGTTCAGTTGTGTTTGAGGAAAGCTTGGGGTTTGATTTTCACTAACACTTTTTTCTTCCTTTTTTCCTGCTGGGGAACGAGTGTCTTGCTTAACAGTGAGAACTGAGCCCCTTTTGCAGAAGTGCTCATCCTCCCTCTAACTGGGCTTTGAAATAAAAAGTAGACAGGATTTGATACGGTTACATTTCAAAGTAAAATAATGAGAAGATTTAAGAATATATATTTTCTTCTATATAGCACACGCATTACAGGTATTGATATTGAGAATCTTTTGGGCATCTTATATTGATTCTGACAAGGTAAAAAATTCCACAAGGCCAGTTCTTCAGTAATTCATTGCAGCTCACCTATAATCTGATTTGAAATGCACTTTTGGCTTTGCATGCCAGGCAAAAGAAATGTAGAGAGCAAAAGTCTTCTATCAAAGCTGTATTTATATTATAGAATCCTTAATGGCTGTTTTTTCTGCTAGTCTATGAACATTCTCTGATTTGCTTTGGTTTTTTCCCTTCTCCTAGTACAATACCCAAGCCAATCTACTTAAGCAAAGTTAAATCACAGGCCTTTTTATTAACAACAGACTGCATCCTTTGTTATTTTAAAGGGTTATTCAGCCTCGTGTCTGAGCCTTTCTGGATTCAAGTGAAATGCTACACAAGGGCAACATTTGACCTTTTCTCCATATGTATTTTATAAATTGAAAAGGGAGCCAGAGCACAAACAGTATTTAATAAGTTGCCTTTCTTTTGTCTTTAATTAGGATGCCTGTGCCTTGGTGATGAGCAAAATTTTAGAAGGCATCCAGAAGAATACTTCTGCCAAAAAAAACTCCAGTAAGAAACTTGGGAATATCTCTGCCAGTCCCTTCACCCAAGCTCCAGAGTTCAGTGCAGGCCTGGTTATTGATGGAAGGACTTTAGAGCATGTCCTTCATGACAGCCTGCAGAGTGTTTTCTTGGAACTCACAGAAAAATGTCGAGCTGTAGTCTGCTGCCGAGCCACACCACTGCAGAAGAGTGTCCTGGTCAGACTGGTGCGAAATAAGCTAAAGGCAATGACATTAGCTGTAGGTGAGTCTGGTGGTTATCTTCTTTTTTCTGAAAAGAAGTAGAAGCTCGTTTCTTCTCTTCTACGTTTTTGTTAATGTCTGTCACAAAATTTACTTTAACGGGAAGATAGTCCTTTGAGTCATAGTTGTCTCTGGCATAAAAGGATGTTAGTCTTCCGAACTAGCAAATTTAGTCCATAAGCTTAGTAGTGGTAATCTAAAGCAAGAACAGCAGCAGTCATGCACAGTGTTGTGTAACATGTCCAAAGGAGCAAGTAAGGGGTTTTTCCTTGTCATTCGCCAACACAACTCCCCAAAATAGGGAGGGAGAGGGGAGATGACTGGCTGTGATTTAAAACACCCCTATTTTCTGTTCCAGCATATCAACTAAATTCTGGCAAAAGGAACAGCTAATATCGATTTGGAGAATATACCTCAGTTCAGTCAGGCCTTCTGCTTACTAATCCTGCTTTCTGTAGGGTTTTCCATAGGCTGCGCTGTTGGCCATAAAAATGTTTCTCTCTGAACTCTCTGGTGTTCTTGTATATTTGTCTTTTCCTCTTTTCTCTGTAGGTGATGGCGCCAATGATGTCAGTATGATCCAGGTGGCTGACACTGGTGTGGGAATATTAGGCCAAGAAGGCATGCAGGTAGTGTATACAAAGACACCTGCAAATGACATCAGATGCCATTTTAAATCAGTTCAGAGTTTACTCTGGAGGCGCAGTGGCTCCACAGTCCATTAGCATACACGGGCAAGCGTTTGCAGCCTGAGCTCACAGCCAGGCCTCAGCACTCTTCCAGGAGCACTCAGAAGCAGAATGCTGCAGGGGTTCAAACTCCAAACAACAGAGCTTGCTGCCTGTCACTGAACTCCCTATTACTCATGTCCTGCTAGGAAACAAGCAGCCTAAGCATCAGTGATTTATGTGCAGTTGTGTGGTAATAATAAAGACAGCCATGTTCCTGCCTATGTTGTGTTGGGCTGAGCTGTGTGTGTTAGTGTAAAATGTTGTATGGAGGGGCTCAGATCTGAGTTTGGGTAAGACCGTAAGCTCTATGTATAAAAAATCATAAAATAAGAATTTCCAACAGTAGGTAAGTTGCTCACTTGGCAGTATCTGAAGCTTATCTTTAACAGTTTGGATATAACATATCCTTTCCTTCATGTGCGTTGCAGGCTGTGATGGCAAGTGACTTTGCAGTCTCTCAGTTTAGACACCTCAGGAAGCTGCTGCTTGTCCATGGTCACTGGTGTTATACCAGACTTACCAACATGGTGCTTTACTACTTCTACAAGAATGTGGTATGTAGCTGTCCCATCCCAAGGAAATCCCAGTTTGCGTGTTTGAGAGTGCTGAAGGGTTTAGTGGGGCTTTATATTATTTTTTAGTTTTTACTGTGAGTGGGTTCAAAAAGACACAAAAAACATGTGTCAAACAATTCAGTTTCCCATTTATGTCTGCAGAAACCAGAGACTTTTATTCCTTGGATTGAATTTCCCACTCAAAGCCATTGTCTGATTGGATTAAACAGTGGGTAACGGGCATTACTAATGTGGTGGCAGCATGACTATTTAAACAAGTCGTGTCCAATTTTGAAATGTAAAGCTGTGTGCTAGTCAAATATAATTTTGAAGTGTGGGATTGGCATAAACTCCACAGCATTTATACTTAATTTTCCACAGATTTCTGTAATCAGACCTAAGATCTGCCTGTTTTCCTCCTGGCTTTTAAAACACTTATTCTACGGGTAACATTTTATCGTGTCATCTTTGACTTTTCAGGCCTATGTGAACCTCCTGTTCTGGTACCAGTTCTTCTGTGGGTTTTCAGGCACATCAATGACTGACTATTGGATCTTGATTCTTTTCAATCTCCTTTTTACATCGGTGCCACCCATCATTTACGGTGTCTTGGACAAAGATGTGTCTGCGGAGATACTCATGCAGCTCCCACAGCTGTACATGACAAGCCAGAAATCTGTGGTAGGTTGAAGAATGCTTGGCCTGAAGCAAATTGAAATGGTCAGCATTTGAGCCATTTCTGTCTTTCTTTCCTTCATGGTTCACATCAGGCAAATGTGAAGTTTAAAACCATTTTCTCAATTAGAAAAACATCTAGGCCTGTGCACAAATGTATGTGCACAAATAAAAGCTGTTTTTTGAAAAGTTTTTTGTAGGCTCATTTCAGCTATATGCCCAATCTTATCAGACATTTGGATGATAAGAGAAATTAAGGACTTCAGGTGAAGCAGTGTACTAGATAAACATTGTTACCAGCACATTCACTTCATTCACTGACTCAGCTGTCAACATGCTTCCTCAAAATGGGTTTCTTTCGAGCATCTGGGCTTACTCTTAAAGATAAGGGCACTAGATACTGGTTTTTTTACTGTCACATAAGGGTCTAAATTGTCAGAGTAGTGAGGAATGGATAAGAACCAGAGCAGATTCCTTTCAAATAATCCTCAAGAAAGTTCTGTCATTCAGGGTTCTTTTCCACTTAGGGTATGTTCTGGAATTTGCTGGTGGCACTTTTCTCCCGTCTGAAAACACTATACACCATATCTGCTCTATAAGTAAATTCTGTCCACGCATTTAGCACAGAAAACCTCAGGGAGCGGGGGGTAGTTTCTAAATCAAAACTATATAAATCAGTAAGCTTTTTCCTGGTTTCTGCTTTGCTTAGTGTGAATTCTAGCATAATTTTAACTTCATAATTTTTTTAGTTTTACACTTAAAGTAATATTTTTATTATAACAGTTGAAGGCAGTGACGTACTGAGCCTGAGATAGAATAGATGCTAGTAGCCCAAAGAAAGGAAACACTGAGCATATGATTCACCTAAAACTCACCATTTTCTTTATGATCATAGCATTTCAATAACAGACTGGACATTAGGAAGCATTTATTTACCAAGAGGGTGGTCAAACACTGGAACAGGCTTCCTAGAGAGGTGCTTGACGCCCCAAGCCTGTCAGTGTTTAAGACTGACATTTGGACAATGCCTTTAATAATAGGCTTTAACTTTTGGTCAGACAGTTGGACTAGATGATCGTTGTAGGTCCCTTCCAACTGAAATAATCTAATCTATTCTGTTCTGTTCTAGTCTAAAAAATACTATTGAAAGAAATGAGCTACAGCATGTTGTGTAGCAGATGTGCAGTCACATCTGTATAACCAGGCAGAAGTCTAGGTCTGGTTTAGAAGGGAAAGAAGGATATACAGTGAGGGGACAATTTGTTTTGTTTGTTTCTGGACTTTTACATTTCTTTTTACATACCCATAAATATTTTATGTTGCTTGGTTTACGATATTTTTGCAAAACTCTTTTGGTACCGATCTGAGCCTCTGTAGACTGGCTGGAGCAGGTCTTTGTCAATCACAGAGAGTTTTGACTAAGTAAATGTTACAAGGCCTCAGGATTTGGCCCTTTGTTTTGATCTTCAGGATATGTCTGGTGATCTGAGCGGAGATGAAGGTTTTAGGGCAACATAATCAGAATTACTGCATTACACAATAGTTTTTCTCTTTCCCTTTTTTTTTCCCCTTAAATTTTATCAGAGTTTTTCTCTTTTGTCCAGCATAGCATTGCCTTGCTCTGTGGTTGGAGTTGTTAGGTAGTATATCATTTCCTTTTTTGCATGGAAGCACAGTGAAATAATTGCTTTGAATTAAGTGCAGTATAGAAGAAAGACAAATGCTTTAAAAGATGTAGTATCACAATATTGCACCATGACATAAGTGCACAACTCTGTACAAACTATAAAAATGGACAGTAACTTGGATTCATCTTCAGTAATTTAAAGCACTTCCCCGACAGGCAAATAGGAAGATAAGTTTCCCACACCACCTCCAGAGAGCAGTTCAGTTCTTGAAATGGCTGAATGGCTTTTTGGAGAAACCCATCTCTCTCCACTAATTGTAGAGGAAGTCCTGGGTGACTAGACTGCCCACCTATGTGTCTCAATTTAGTGCCTGAAGGAAGGGGATATACCTGAGCCAGGGCACATGCAGCTATGGTTTCGTAAGCGGTTGAGCTGTCATAGCAGTTTGCTGCCACTGAGTGAGGAAGGCTCATTCCTTCTCCTCCCTTCTTTTCTTCCTGTTCCCTGTTTTCACCCACATAGTTAAACTACCTTCCTTATGCGGCTCGGTTGTCCCGTCAGATCCTTCCAGTAGCTGATTTAACTCACTAAAATAGCAATGTGTTATTCCAGCAGAAAAGTGAATTGGTTTCTCACATTCTAGTGAGTTAAGTTAGCTCACGGAGGAGTCCAGTCCACACAGAGGAGTCAGCCAGCACAAATTAAGAGGCAGAAGCAGATGTACCAAAAAGAAGGGGGTGGAGGTAGAAGAAAGTGGGACATGGCATTCAGTGATGGTAAGCTGCTAGGGTAATTCACTGTCCCCTAGCCCTCTCCATTCCTTAGTACTCAGTTAGGTAAGGCTCTGGTAGGTCTGTTCTGGCAGAAACAGCTGTAAGATCAGAGTTCCCAGATCTGGCTGCTAATTTAAATACTAACGGTTGGCTACATGTGTGGAGTGAGCTCTTTTTCTTGTTATTATAACACAAAAGATGCATTTTCACTGGGAAACTAACTGGAATTAACTTCTGCAGAAAATCTTTCCCCAAATCCAAATTAATGCTAATTAAGGATGCAGCAAGTTGTTCAATTTGTTTCAATGCCATTATCTTTTTTTCTTACAGGCTTACCTGCCTTCAGCTTTCTGGATAACCTTGCTGGATGCGTTTTACCAAAGTCTCATTTGCTTTTTTGTGCCTTACTTTGTAAGTGCTGGATATGAAATACATTTATACATTTTGACATACTAAAACCCCAGGCAAATTAGAGAATAAAATGAAGTGTTTGATTTTACTTCCTCATATATAAATGTGTACTAACAGGATCATCATTGGAACTGAGCTGAACTGCGTGCATACAAATATATATGGTATTGAAACTATTCGTGCCACTTTGTGTATTAGAACTATACGTAAAGAATATGTTATGCTGACTGCTATCTTCCTTTACAGACTTACTATGGCTCAGACATAGACCTTTTTTCTTTTGGAAACCCTATAAACACAGCAGCGCTCTTCATAATACTGTTTCACCTTCTCATTGAGTGCAAGTCTGTGGTGAGTACTTTGTTTCCAAAAGAGTATATTCCTAACAGAGTATGTGCATACAGCTTTCATTAAAATTAAATGGAAGAAAGAGCATCATATACAAAACAGAATAAGTATAAAAGGGCCAAAACCTAAATATTATGTTTATGTGACCATGTGAGCTCTCCTAATGCACCTGTCATTGGAGCCAATAGAATTACTCGTATGACTAAAATTAACAAAATTTGGCCTCAGAATTATTTGTAAATAGTGAAAAGATCCTGCCTCGTTAGGTTACGGTGATTTTAGGGATGTCAGTTTAGTTTTGCAAATGGTAAAACCAACCAGTGATCTACTGAACTTTCATTAGTTCCCAAAGCTTGCATCTCAAAGACAACAATGTGAACTGTTGATTTTGAATGCTTGGAACTGATGGTCTGCTCTGTGGCCAGGATAAACAGTTCAGAGTTATATTTTGGTGCCAGAACTAGAGAACGGATATGCTACAGAAATGCTGTTCCAGTTTTTAATAAAATCTGCAGAAGCTAAAGTATCTGCATTAGCTTGGATAAATTTACAGCCCTTACAAGGGTAATACTTGGCTATTTTGCATAATTTTAAAGAAAATACAATAATATTTACAGTAGAAGGACACAGATTAATGGGTTTTATATTTTCTCTGTCTTTTTTTGAAAAATATTTTTTAGGATTGTTTCATAATGGATGAAATTGCAAGTTATGATTCAGTCTTTTCATTGTTCTTTTGGGAGCATGGCAGCAGTGGTAAAAATGTCTTTATTGATAATATATGGGTAGCAGGAGTGTGTCCACGCTCTGAATAGGAAAACATTACTTAACTGGGTTTTATTTGGCATTTTTGAATGTCGGCAAGCTCTCAGACCAATGACAGTGTTGTTTCCATAGTAACTATTATAGCCGTTTAGGTATAAAATGACAGAAAACCCCAATGTAGAACAGTTAATCAATATCTCAAGCAAGTTATATAAGGGTGGTGTCATGTGACGATCTCGCCTCCATTTGCTTGAGAAGGCTTTCTCTGCTGCCAGTGGATGAGGTGCTCATCTAAGGCAAATGGCAGAAAAAATGTCTTTTACAAAGGAATCAAAAGCTACGCATTTAGTAGAATAAAAAAATTTAAATGGCTGTGTTACCTATGAACTGTAGGAAGAAGGCTCCATTCTTCCTGGAATGTTTTGCATAAAATTAGGAATATTATCTGAACATTAAGCAGCTGTTACATTAAGAGTGTGTGCATGTTCATGCGTGCATGTGGACACACATACAGGTGTTACAGGTCTTTTTGTTTACAACTTAAATCTGATTTCTTTCCTTTTCTGAATTGCAGACTTGGATACATACAGTAGTTATAGTTGGCAGCATCGTGTTTTACTTTGTCTTCACTCTGGCTTTTGGGGCAACGTGTAAAACCCACAACCCCCCATCAAATCCATATTGGATCATGGAAAAGCACATGACAGACCCAGTATTTTACTTAGTTTGCCTCCTGACTACTTGTGTTGCTCTGCTGCCCAGGTGTGTTTCTGTTGTATACTTGCAGATTGCTGTTGTTAACAAAATTAGTTTTCTTTGAGTCAGTGATGCTATAAATCTCTCTGGCTAGAGGTCTTCCTCCCCCCCCACCCCCACCAATGGAAAGAAAATTTCATAACTCTACCAGACCAGGCCATGTGAGGACAGCTCTTTAGTGACATGTTCTTAAAGTAGATTTCAGTAAATAAAAAACTTCTTCTGTGATTTATATTATATTAAATTATTTATATTATATTAAATGTTGTCTTTGGAGAGAAAAAACAGTAATCTCTGTAACCACAGAGTTTATAATTTATCTACAAATCAGTTAAATTAGTGATCAAAGTTGAACATGTACTATAGAAGTACTGTGCTTAGTCTGTGTTTATTTGTGAAACCATTTTCTGTTTGAAATTTATGTCATGAATATATATATAAGAATATTTAGAACGAAGAATGCATGTACAGGCTTCTTTGTGGGGTGGAAACATGCTGACTAGATTCACAAGGGGTCCCAAATTCTGTTTTTATCTAATGTTTAAGTGTTGTGCCTCACTGAAGTCATAACTCAAAGTTCGATAACTCATTCACCCTGGAAAGGCAGGAGCATTGGGTGGAGGTCCCAGACACCAGCACGCTGAGCAGGGAGACACCTGAGTGAGCCAATAGAGAAAAACAAAATGTGAAAACCAGTGAAAGAGACTTCATCAAACTCTCGGCCTAGCTCTATTTAGTAGCCACAGCCATCTGCCTTTCACTGGCTGAACATGAATTGAAGCCTGCAGCCAATTAGCGAAGTGCCTCCAGCGCTAATTTATTCATTCTTCTGTGTTATGTCCCTTTCTTTCCCTCTCATATCATTTCAGAAAGAGTGGGACTTGAAACTGAATTGCACAGACAGATACTGAGAGAAGTGTTGGGGAAAATAACTGCTGTTTCCTCCACACCTGACATCATTTTGTATCATTAGGCACAGTCTGAGCAAACTTTCTGGATCAAGCACTGCAGTACAGGCTGTGTGAGTTGTCAATGCCACCAGCAGGAAAGCTGGCAGAGCTGTGGCTGTAGGTGCCTGCAGTAGCCACCAAGTACCTGAGTCCCCTTTGAAGAAGTTCCCATCTGTGTCTTAAGCACGTCAGCCAGGGTTTTGCCACACTCACTGGAGATCACGACTGATAGCTTTGGTTCACACTTCAATTCAGCAGAAGGACAAACCGTGAGGTGCAAGAAATATGTATGCCCTTCCCTCCCCATCCCTGCTCTCAGCTTGGCTTCAGGTGGTGACAGTAGAGCCTTTTCTTTCACACACAGTGAATCTCCCTTACACGACAAATAAACAGATAAATGCTGTTCTAGGACCTTTTGGTAGGGCTGTAGAGAGCCTAGGTAGCAGAAAGCTTTCAGCTTGGTGACTGCTTCCAATGTACAGGTGTTCGATTTTGAAGAAGACAGTGTTTTTTCATGGTGAATTAAATGCAAAGTATTTAGACTTACCAGTGAAATTCTTTGAGTCATTTGCACTCCCCCTGTCCTCAGGGGGTTTATAGCTGTTGTGGCTAATTCAAGCTTTTCTGCTTCAGTGATTTGAAGAAGTGCCTATTATGGAACTGCTGCTGTCACACATGTTTTTTTTTCCTTGCTTATTTCTGATGTAATCCTTTGTAAGGTGCTGAAAAGCCACCACTCAGCGGGGACTGTGAAGCTAAAGGGTGCTCTACACCTTCTAGGCTGAGGGAGTGAGATTGGGGCTTTCAGTGGAGGTTTTGCAGTCCTCCTACAGAGGGACAGATGTTGGATGCCCTGTTGACTGAAAATTCATTGCAGAAATCTATGATTAAAACTTTTGCACAACCTAAGTTGCCAGTTAAGTCAGTTCTAATATTAATTATTCCTAGAGTTTAATTCTGGAACGTCACTTGTAGTCCGTATTCCTCTTATTGCATGTGATGCTTTGTTTCTTTGGCCTTTGCTTTCATGTTCTTTCTTGCTTCTGGTGAATTCTCTGGTCCCTACAAAAGCTAAGAATTTTAGAATTATGCTCTGCCTACTCTTCCAGCTTTCCAGGTCTATATTAGTGCTATATTATCAGTGCAAAACAGCAGTGATAAACAGCTTCTCAGTTGGAAGCATGAATTTTTCTAGGCCTGATTTTTTTCTGCAATAGCTCTTAACTCCTTATATCTGCACTGAAGTGCCAGGGAAACGCTAAACTGTGCACTGGTTTTGATACCTTTTTTCTGGGGCCTGACACTGTACGCAGAAAGCTGCACTTTCAGTGTAGTTGGGACCCCGGCCCTTCATTGAAATTGCAAGTGCACATTGCTGCAATAACTAGTCTGTAGGAGAACCGTGTTCAGGACAGAAAAATGGAAGCACCTGAGATCCGTATGTGTCTTTGAAAATGCCAATTTTAAAACATGTTCTTGTGCAGTTGCTGGCCTTTATAGTTCATGTTCACAAAATGGCACCTGCAAAAACTGTTTCAGAGGCTGCTGCAGCCTCAGTGTTACTTGAACGGTGTTTGGTTTCCTTTGGTGTTGCTGGAATCAGTTTTGAGTCTGCTTCTAAACAGCTTATTTGAAACTGTGTTTATTTTGTAGATATTTGCTGAGAGTTCTCCAGGGAACATTGTTTCCGTCTCCGGTGTTGAGAGCCCAGCAACTTGACAGACTGACCCCTGAGGAACAGAGGGAAGCAATTAAGAGATGGAAAGATGACTGCATTGTAAACTGTAGGGTGGAGTTCCAGGCTACTTCTGGGTCTTCCAGCTCAGCCACAGGTGCTGTATCAGAGGAAGAAAGCATTGCCAGTGTTTTGCCAACATCTAAAACACCTTTTCAGGCCTGTTCAAGAGATGGGTTAGTAGAGGATGCCTCCTTCTTACCAGACATTCAGGATGAGTCTGGGAATACAAATGGCTTGAACTCTGAAAAGGCTGTATTTCTGAATACATCAAAGAAAACTATTTCAGACACATTTGGCGGTAGTAACTCATGTGCCAAAGTCCCTGTGTGAGCTTCTGAAGGCGGCAGTGCTGTTTCTCTAGGACACAAAGCAGGTTTGAATTCTGTTTTGTGTGAAGAAGATGCTTTAATGTATTTTACAAAGTTGGAATGCTAACTGTTTAAAACTCAAGAGTAATAACTGCTGATTTATGCTACGTTGTGGTTTTGTTTTCTTCAGCCAAGGTAGACGATGCACACATTTCCTAAAAGCTTTTTTGTTTATAAAGCTTTTCAATAATTTAAGATGTTCAAGATCTAAATGGCTGGGTTGGTTTTTATGTTTTTTCACACAGTAGACTTTGCATACTGCTTATTTCTTGTATGCAACATTGCGTAATACCTTGAGGTGTTATGGACAGGACATTGCATGAATACGGATTTGCAGGATCCTGTTCAGGTAAGCCAACCTGCTCCCTTGCACTGCTATCCTAAAATCGTAGCGTTCCCTGGGATTCACCACTTGCTGAAGTATGAAGTAAGCAGAAGGGCTGGGATGTAGTGTTACTGGTCAGCTTGTTGCAAGACTCCTCCCGTATGTGTATACAGTAATTGTTTTAACCATTGTGGTCCAGTTTGTTCACCAGGCTATTGCATGGGCCATCTCAGTGCTGGCCAAACACAATTTGAACCATCAGAAGAGCGGCCCAAATGAGACGTACGTGTCACATGTCTCCCTCACCTTCCTCTTCCACAAAAAGAGCAAATCCTAGTGCAGCCTTTTGTTCTCCATGATAGTTCATCCTCTTGCTACATCCCTCCTATTTGTCTCCATGTGCTGTTTCATGTCATTTGCCACTGACTGGACTTCTTTGCCTCCTCACCCAACTCAGATGTTGGCTGCCTGACTTTTCTCTAAACTGTACCTTATGCCTGCACTGCAAAATTGTCTGCCAGTGGCAGTGGGTAGCTCCAGTCTGTCTTCAGGTCTTCTCTTATAAGTAGCAGCTTGTAGCTGATGACATTACTCTTCTTCACTCTCAGCTGTTTTTACATTCCTCCAGACTTTTATAATAAACAGCTTAAATATCTCTAAAAGCTGCCCAAAAGAAGGTGTAACCCATTGCATGTCCCACATTTGAGCTCTGTTGCTCATCTACCTTGGTTCTGCCTCTGCGAGTTTCCCACTGCTCTGCACATTGCACAAAAGCTGGCTGAGGTGCATGTGGCTACTTCTGGATTCTAAACTGTCTAAAATATTGCCTCCTTTTTACTTCCCTCCCCAAAAAGTTGCATGGCCAATTTATGGAGGAACTTAGGAAATTGTTTGTATCCACTAGCACCTGTTGAAATAAACAGTTTCCTCAAACTGTAGCTGCTAATGAATTATTAGTATTGAGCCCATTTTTTGGTTCTGTTTCTGTCTAAAACTTTCTGCTTTCAAATTGCCAAGATTTGTGTGTTTATTTTTAGGCACGTGTTGGAGCAAGGGCTCTGCTTTTTAATTGAACCATGAGCTTTCCATGTCAATGATCAACATTACATATTCCACGTCTTTTAAGATCTCTGAAAGAATTTAAACAAACGCTGTGAGGTCTGAGACAGCTGCTGCTATGCAGGGCAGATATTGAGGGCATGCTAAGTTCATTCAAATGCAGGTCGCTACATGTTACCAAAAGTTTAAAATGGTTCTGGTTTTGAAAGGTAGACTGTAATTAGGGCTGACTCTATCCCTAGTGTTAGTGAGGAGAAAAATATCCTTTTTGTTTAGCCTGTAGAAGAAAAACAGTGGAAGGAGCTGGTGATAGCAGCCATTTCTGCAAATATTTTTTTTTTAATTTGGTTCAACATATGACAAAATATTTTTGGTAAGTTCTAACATAAGGTTAGTGGGGACCTTTGAAGTGATGGCAGACATTCAAATTCTAAGAGATCATGTCGAGCATGTTGGTTTGCAGTTAGGATTTTCAGATGTTTATCTCTAGCATCCTTTTGCTGTGGGGGGGCACCTTGCCAGGATTGGACTCCAGGTGTCCTGAGTGAAACATCTCAACTTTCTCTACAAGCCACGGGAACTGTGAGGTGTGCAAGAAGAAGACGCAAAGCAGCCAGCAGGTTGTGCAGGGAGATTAGCTGGTACAAGGGCAGAATCGTACAGGAATAGGCTTGCTGGGACTCAATGAAATCATCTGCTCTGCTCTGCAGCCCCAAGGCAGGCTCACCTCTACCCTTACTGTTCCTAGCAGATGTTCTCCTGTTGTAAAGAGCCCCAGAGAAGCCAGCCAGGCCAGTGCTTTCCTGCCCTCAAAGTCAAATATTGTTTTTGTTTCTATTGTTTCACCTGAATGTTTCTTCTGCACCCTAAATCTATGGCCCCTCTTCACTTGTGGCCACAAAGAACAGATAATTCTGTTCTATGGTTCTACAAGTCTGTGACTTTATGACTGAGGTATGCTGAGCTCTCACGGAGGAGCTCTGGGACTTGCAGTGACCTGAGGGAGTGCAGGGCTCAGCTCTCGCCCCTTCCTGTCACTGTAAAAAGGAGTTTGGGGGACAATGCTGGCCTGTGACCTGCCCTCTTGTTGCCTCTGCTGCAGGAGCAGAACCTACCAGCAGATTTGGCAGGTAGCTGATCATTTAGTCTCAGGAGTTCGCATGTGTATCATACTAAAGCTGTACACATTCAGAGTAAGATGTTCCAAAATCCTCTGTGACTGTAAGCCGTAGCATCAAAATAACTATATGAAGAAACATGAGTGGCAGTCACCTGTTAGACCAGCGGCCAGCTGCGTGATGCCTCTGGGACACTTAAATTGCTATTATGTGGCTTTTTACAAGCCTAGTCACCCCACTACTCACTGTGTAGTGTGGTGAGGCTTTCAGGATGGATTCTTAATTTGGATGAAGGATGATTTCACCTGGGTCTCAAAAGTGCCAGGCCCTGTGGGTTGCCTTGAAACTTTAGGTCCTTTAAAAGTTCCTCTGTGCTGAGATTCTAAGTACTTTTGTACCACTTGAAGTGGTACAAAATAACACACACACATTTTGTGTTTTTCTTGGTGTGTTGTTTCACTGATGGTGCGTGTTGCTTAAAATTGTCTGCTATAGGTTGTGTTCTTTTAGAGGACTCTGACAAGCAGTCCAAGTGGTAAAATTATCCGTTGTGTAAAACCCCGTCTTTTTCTTTGTTTTTTTCTCCTCTCTTTTTTCTCCTCTCTTTTTTCTCCTCTCTTTTTTCTCCTCTCTTTTTTCTCCTCTCTTTTCTCCTTCTTCTTTCTTCTTTCTTTTTTCTTCTTTTTTTTTCTTTTTCTTTTTTTTTCTTTTTTTTTTTGTGGACAAACAGCAGAAATATCTAAGGGCTGTCTGCTGTGATCACTTGCTATTTTTCACTGAAGGGGAGATGAGGGTAGTAAGTCTTCAATAAAAGCTTCAAAATGCTAAATGGGCATATCTAAAGTGGTGCCAAATGAAGGGTGCAAGCAAATCGCTCTCCCTTTGCTTCTCAACAGTTGAATGTTTCCTTTATTTCTTTTTAGCACTGGAGACGTCACGATCCCCTGCTTGCTTCTGCACTTAGGCACAGCGTGACCTGACTTTTCCATTTTGAAAACAAGCTTTTTAAAATCATCTCACAGGTGCTGTCCACATGTCATGAAGGAAAGCACAGCATTTACACCTTTGAGTGTCAGTTTAAAACAAACCAAAACAACCACCTTCAACTCCCCAAACTTTGTAGCTACACCTAGAGCAGCTTTAACTCACTGTGGCAGTCAGCCACAGCCTTTACTGAGTGAGTGTTTTCGCAGCACAGTGAGCTTTGTTCTGTACCTGGGGCACAGTTTGAGCTGGATGTTTAACTCAAGCTGTGGTTTCTCCCTCAGCCCCACTGGCTGCAGCACAAGGCTGAGGACCAGCTAAGGCAGAGCACCCACCACTCCTGCCAGCTCTGCTGCTGGTCAGACCAGCCCTTGCTCCCTGCGGAGCCTGATGGACAAGTTCTGAAGGTGACTGTGTTAAGAACATTCTCGTAGGTTAATTTCAGTCTGGTTTTTGTATTATTTGTCCCTGTTTTATTCTGGTTATGTTACTCTTGCCCTCATGGTCCTGGATACCTTACTGTTGACTGCAGTGAAAAGGCAAATTTTAACTGTTTTAAGTTTCTGCATGGTTATTATTTTGATTTCAGCATGTGAACATGTTGTTGAAATGCTGCGTACCAGTTAAAAGGAGATGGTTATTTCAGACTAATTGTGTTTCTGAGGAAAGCCATAGAACAAAATGTGTTCAGAGAAATTTGATTGCAGCTTTAGTTTTTTAGATTTTTCAATCCAGAGTAGTTGTTGGCAGCGGTATTCCTGGTAATATTCCATATTGGAAGCATAAATGCAGAGAAACTAAAAGTTGCACAGTGGTGGTAGTGCCAGAACCTCCACAAGTGGTGGTGTGCTAACAGACCTGTCAGGGCTGCTTAAAAAAGCTAGTTAAGGGTATGCAAGTACCTTTTTAAGGCTATTTTTAGGCATTATTGCTAAAGTTATAGCTTCACACCTCCTTATTGTCATTGAGTCTCTCTCTCTAAAGATTAAAACACATTTTCAACAGAGAAGTTACTTGGAAAATGATTGTAAATTTTTATTAGTACATCTAGAAAGAAACACATCTGCTTGACTGTGTGACATTGCTTCCATTAGGAGCTACAGCTGTGGTAGAAGTAAAACCAACAATTGTTACCTTAGAGTGAGGCTACACTTGTAAGAGAAACAGCATAATTGTGATCATAGTCGTTATGTCAGCACACAGGGAAAGGCTTGGTGCAGTGGAAGGAGGAGTACGTTTGCCTATTTTGTGTGCACACATAAAAAAAGCAGTATAAAAATACATTTATAAAATTACAAATTTCTTCTTTACATGGAATGTTGTGTCAGTCACGGTTGTGGGGAAGGAAAAGACCCAACTGCTCCCTCCTAAAGCCATTTGGGCTGGGGCTCAGCCTCTAATTTCTTCGGACTGATCCTGTACAGGAGGGGCCTAGACCATATGTTTAAGCAGGACTCTCCCTCATTTCCTGGGAGGGACTGCTTGGAAACTGGTGGCAGGCCAAACCCAGTTAATTAAAATGTGTAATTACATATTATCACTACATTAAATGATTGTACGTACTCCAGTGCTTTACAGAATGCAAAGCTGCTAACCACTTCATCTGGTGGAGAGATGTCAGGCTGGGCTGTTCATTTCACAAGAACATCTCTTTGTTTTTACTTCTGGAAAACAAACCTCGCTGAAACCCACCTGTCAGCAGACAAGTCAGACAGATAGACAGCGGGGCGGGTTGGCTTCCACAGTCGCTGGGCCGCCTGCTCTGGTAACTCTGGGTAACAGGCTCCAGGACTTTGCTGCCCTACAGCTGCAGAGATCCTGGTCCCAGAGAGAAGCTAAAGTGGGGGACTGAGAGCTCCAGCTTCCATATCCCTGAGGCAAGGGCATCAATAACCTGCTTCATCTGTAATCTACTTGCGCTGGATAAACATGGTCACAGCTGCTTTCTCTCATTTATAGCTGGGGGAAGAACAACATTTATATGTTACAAGTAAAAACAAAATCTTCAATCTATATTAAAAAAAAAAAAAAAACCAAAACAAAACACCCAAGCCTAGCAAAGCCTAGAAGGGCTTGCTTTCTGAGCATGAAACAGTGATACAATGGTCACTTAAATTTCAGAATTTCAGAATCCATAACATAAATATTGAATATTTATTAATAATGCTGTCTAGAGCACTGTCTAGTATGTCTAACGTTAGGCATGTTAAAGGAGAAGATATGGAAATAAGAGGTAAACCTTCACTAAAGCAATAGTCAGATAGATCTATGCAGATTAGTTGTAACGTGATTAATAGTACCTGAAATGTCCGTTAGCTCTTTTAATGCATGTTTCCACATACAGCAGTCACGGTATTGACAAGGCCCTGCCATGTTGTCATGGGGGCATGCCAGAGGTAGCAGAGAGGGTAGTTATATGCCTTAGGCTGGATTCACAGCGGACCAGGCATGGCACTGAGAACACGCAAATTTTAAACATGTTGCTGCGTGGTGAAATTCATCCGGTAACCCTCAGGTTCCTGACTCCTCCCAAAAGCTGTGAGCTGCGCAGGACGTCACCTACAGCAGTTGGTAAGACCCACCTCCCCTCTAGCACCATAAAGAGGTGCCAAGCTCAATCATAATCTTTTTGAGCCAGACTCTCTGAGTCAAGGCTTAGCCTCTGACCTACCGCACAGAGCACTCCACCATCTGGCTACCAAGCGCTTGAGCAGGGCTCTTTGAGCCTTTGCTGATGAAGCTGTTGTACTTTGCTTAACATATTTCTAATATTCATTTGAGCAGAAGTTGGAATCCAAGTCTTCTATCATTCAGATTTCTTTCTGCCTTTTTCTTTCTCCCAATTGTTTAATCTTGCTAAGCAAAATGAAACTTTCATTGCAAGATGCTAGAAGAGACCTATCCCAAAATACCCAGTTTCCCAGTATTTAGGATACTGCTCACACTGCATCTTTTGCACTTTAAATCTGCATTTTCCATATCTCGCCAGGTAGTCAAAGTAGCTGACTCTAGCGGGGGGAAATGATTGTAGTGGCATTGCCAACCCTGTTACGTTTTTAGAGGGCTGGAGATGTTCAATGCACGCTTTATAGGCTGAACATGCTATACAAAATGGGGAAAAAAGCCAGTGGGGCATGGGTTTGATAAATGTGCTAATCAGTGTAGTGCTGTCAAGACATGGGTGTTTCCTGGACAAGTTAAGACATTGGAAGCTTTAAAAAATTAAGTGGTAGAAACTGTCCAAAGAGTCTGAACAACTAAGTTTTGGTCTCGGCTGCCTCAAATGGTAGTTATGGGTCTGTTGGCCTACTGGTCCCTCCATCACCCCGCAGAGATACCCAAGCTGGCTCTGGGAACAGAAGCTGTGGAGTCAGGACGGTACAGGGTTAGGCCCATGCAAGTTAGCCACCCTGAGGGACAGAATGCCTTAGGCTCAGGCACACCAGCAGCACACGGCTATGCACCTTTGGAGGCCTGCACTTGTGCTTTGATGTGCCCTGTGCCATATGGACATACAACCTTGTCGATCTCTCCCACACCCTCCAGCGTGTGGTGCGGCCGTGCCTGGGCTTGCCCTTGTGACTATATGTCCCGTCAGCACCGTCTGAATGCACTGACTTAATTTCTCATGGCAACAAGTGAGTGAAAATGCATGTGCTACTAGTATTAAAATAGGTTATCTGAAAAGGTTTTTCTAGTCTGTGCTACTGCTTAGTTTAAATAGCTGAAAGGCAGAAAGTGGCTGATTCTTTTCTTTTAAGCCTTTTGCTGTGTTTGGAATAGCACCACAACACAGTTAAAAGAAAAGTCAAAAGGATTATTAACTCTACCCCAAAGTATATTCACCAGCAGAGGGTTTACTGTTAACATACACTGCATATTCCATAGCTCCACAAGAAGAATAGATAGAGCTTGAAATTCGTTTCCATAGAGTTTCTGGACTGCAAAATCTTCAGTGTTGAAGTGCTGATTCCTTTCTTCTTTTGTCTGTCAGCACAATTCTTTGCCATCTGGCGTTAGTTTAGCAGAAAGGTGTGGATGTATATTTGTCTTTCAATCCACTCAATAAAATGTGACACATTACTGTAAACTCCAGGTCCCAAAACCTTGGAAAAGCAGACAGAGCCCCAAGATGTTAAACCAAACAAAGTCCAGCGCCCTGCAGGTTGCTCACACACAAGCGGTCCTCCACTGTCACCCTGCAACATGAAAGAAAAAAACAGTCTATAGGGGCTACACGTGGCCATCAGTCATATCGTTAAACCTATGTCTCAGTTCCTACAGAGATTTGCCTTTAATAAGTAACTCGTCTGTAAAAAGCGGCTGCTCTGCTGAACTATGTAGCAGCACACAGGGTTACCAGTATTTATTCCCTGTTATATTTGTACAAAAAATTACCTGCAGAAGGCTCATACAAGTTAAAAAAAGCCAATCTAATAGTTAATACAGATAAACCTTAGAGTCTTCAAGCAGCATTTCATTATCATAAACTGAAGTTGATTACACCAAAAATAAAAGTTGGGTTAAAATATGTAACTGTTGTCATTGTTACAGTAGATGTGTGCTATACCTAACAAACATCTTAGTACTTTGATTTCTAAAAGCAAGTCTGGCTGTGAGTTTCTCCTTAGAGTGAAGCCTACCATGCAAGAGTCCACCGTGCCAGACTCATAGCCAGCACACAGCATCCTGCTGGTGATGGTTTTCATGTCAAAGTATGACTGGCATTGTTCTAAGGAAATGATGCGAACCTCTCCTTCTTGAAGCTTGAAAGGCACTGAAAAACAGAATTAAGCATTAAACTATACATACACAAACACACAGATACTTAGCTATGACTGCTTTTTGAGATATGATAAATATTTCCATCAGGATAGATTATAAATATTACTTTATATATATATTAAACATAAGGAGCAAAGAATCCCCCTTTAGCACAAAGCTAAGGTGAAAGCAGCTGGTTTTTTGCACTGCTGCATCGCAGGATTCATGACTGTCATGCTCCTGAGCCAGAGCCAGGAGTGTACGTGTTGCATTCTGGCGAATGACCAAGCACATGGGGATTGGTGTGACACTTGCTGTTTATTGTGCATTCACACTGACAGCCTGAGGAGGGAGAGCACCTTTACATGACAATGGTGTGGGACTTTCAAGGTGTGGGCGGTACTGGCTGGAAAACAGTAACGTGAGGGAGGTGGAGGAGAGGTTTGACTCATTGTTCCATGGCAGGATCTCCTGGTTTCTCAGTGTCTCTCATGGTAAAGCTTGCTATAATCATAGCCATTTTGAGTTATATTGACTTAGAGAGTGTATCAGGGAATCAGAATTCAAAGGTTATTGAAATTATTTTAGCGCATTCAGGAGACAATAAAGGACTTCTTTCTAGTCTAAACAGCTGACTGAGCTCAAATTCTAAGGAAAGTTGTTCAGCCTAGGGCATGAAGTACTAAATACTGTGTAGCCATGATGGTTTTTGATGCTTCATAACATAAAACCTTTAAAAGCAACGCTGAAACCCTATTAGAGAACAAAGAACCTTTTCCCACTTACCAGTGGTGCAAAAGCATTCTGTGGGGGTTTTTTCCTGCCATTACATTCAAGATATTTTTAGATGGGTGGAGCGGCTAGTAAACAGCCTATCGCTCACATGTGCAATTTAATTTTTGCCACGTCTGACCTGGCCACTAGAGGTGAAGTCCCACCTGAAGCAATTCCAAAAGGAAAATTTCCTTCTCCAGTGTACAGAATGACAGCCTTCCCTAGTAATTGCTATAATAGCGAAGGGAGAAACATGATGGCTAGAGCATTAACAGGATTGGGGACAGGATAACTTGCATATGATGCATGCAGAATCATTTTGTCTAAACAAAGATTTACATAACACAATTGTTCTTGTCATGGGACCCAAGGATTGCAGTGGCCACAGAACAAGAAAACACACTAGTGTTCTGTTCAGAGAGACAGAAACAACATTTGTGATTATGCCTGGATGGAATAACTCATGTCACAAGTCCAAAGTGTGACACAGAGCATTGACTCAAGAAAATGTTCATTCAGCCTGTATGCCAATGCTTTCAGTGCCTTCCGCTTTCACTGAACTAAGAATGTTGCCCTCCCCACTGATGATCTGATACCTTCTCAATACAGTTCTGAATACAACCTAAACCAGTAAAATGATAAAAAATTCAGGTGACTTTCTTGATAGGAGTTTCTAGATCCTCAATATTTTTTAAAATCAAGCCACTTGTCTAAATAGGGATTAAGGAGCATAAATTCAGGCTGCTGATTTGAAAAAGCTAGGCCCTAGTCACAGCTAGATCCCTTCATGAGTAGTTACAGTTCCCTAGTATTTAATAAGGTCCAGTAATAGTATAAATGGATAAAGCTTTATAATGGGATCACTTATTTGATTAACTCAGTAGAAGGTTAACATGGTTTTCCAAGAGTCCCAGAAATACTCATCTTACTTTTGTTGCCCATGTGTCCCCAGCCCGTGATGTAGCAGTAGGTATCTGGCCGAACCAACTGGTCCTTGCTGGGCAAACAGACAGGTCTTACATAGCTTGTCTCGTTGATATCCTCGTCCAGTTGCACAATGCTGATATCATAGTCTACGACCGCTCTGTTGTAGCGTGGATGGAGGATAATGGTCTTCACTAGTCGGGTCTGCATGAAGCCTGATGGATGATCAAGATTGCTAATCCCAAACACTACTTTCCAAACAGCTGCATTTTCTCTCCTTTGTAAAAAAGAAGAAATGGGACATTTCAATCAAGAGTGTTCTTTTAAGCTAAAATACCCACAAATTTTTTTCTCCCTGACTTTTTACACCTTGCACTTTGCAAAGCATTGCCCATACAAATGCTACAAGAAAAAACAAATACTTAGGCATCAGTACTTACAGCTAAGACCTGAGCAACAAAAGACAATGCTTTCCATTTCCTTCCTGCCTGTTACCAAGCAAAGTAAAGCTCACGCCTTCAGAAGATATGTAACCACCTATTAGTTGCTGTATTAAATGCCAAAGGCTCTCAAAATCATCCCTTGGATCCTGCCTGGGTCTTAGGTGCTCACACGCTCACTGGTGGGCATGTAGAATTTCTCTGGGGTGACAATATTGTTCAGTGGTATGCTGCTGACAGCAGCAAGTCTAGCTGAAATTCCAAAGGAGTCTCAAAGAAGCAATTCTATTATGAAAATTAAATCTTTTATGATAGCGATGGGAAAAGTCCCTTATTTATTGGGCATTCAGTCTGTGCCAAGCATACTTCCTATGCCTAAGAGCAAAGGTTACTTTGACTCTTTCTTACAATTGTTTAAGACTCTTTTGGTAAATATACACTATCACCAAAAAAATGATGCATATGATGATACAAGTGGGAAGACTGAACTAGTGTCTGTTGAGACACATGAGAAAAACATAAATTTTATGAAAGGCTTCGAGGGTGTAATCTCTCAATCGTAACCGGTCACAGAATAAGTCACAGGTTCCTAATTAGTCTGTGATTCTAAAAACCCGCAAAAAAGTCAGCATTTCTCACAACTGATGAAAGGTAGTTCCATGTAACTAAGCACCTTTGACAAGATTGAAGCTTAATCAAAGCAGTGTAAATCAAAGCATGCAAAATTTCAGCTTTTTCACAGTATTCAGCAGGATTGTAATTTCTATAATTTGTAAAGAGATTTGGTTGCTAAATAAAGGCTATTTTTATCTTAAGAGTTGTATGAATATTCTGATATTTCAGACTATAATGATCAGTTTGTGAGTTTTTCCATAAAGTTACAAGATTAAGCGCTAAGAATTTTCATATGCTATTGTGGTTATGAACATTGTAAAAAAAAACATTGCTTAGATGAATGAGCAGTCACAGCCAGAACGTATTGTCCTACAGTCAAGAAAAAACATCGTAGTGTCTTGGATGCTTTGGTGTAATGCATTTCAAAACAATCTTGACAAAACTCTGGGGACTATACTAACAAAGTAGCAAAGGACACGATGTTTAATTTATGCCCTCTACAAGTATTCATGACTATTTGCATTAATACTTTCTGCTGCGTTATTGTTAACGTTATATGGTCCTCATGTTTTGTAGCCCAAACTTCAGATTAACTTCCTAAAATACTGCAAAAAATGGAGCATTCTGTCTAAAGCACCAGAGCACTTTAAAAATCTGTTTTAATTGTTGGCTTATCTGGTTGGCTTGGTGAATTTTTTAATACTTTATATCAAGAAAGCTTCGTGGCATCAAGAATGATCTTGCTGTATCAAGTTATACAAATGAAGAATTTAAAGATTTCAGGCCACTGGGAACACACCCTCAAATCTATTTGGAGAGGCAGAAGAGAAAAAAGTTCATATAACTCCTCAATGAGTTATTTAACCAAAATATCTTAGTACTTTAGGGCATTTAGAATACAAATGTGAAAGAGACCTTTTACACGTAATACTCTGAGTTCACATAGATATTATATAGCCCTAAATGAGGAGTAAATGAACAGCTCCAAAATGTAGTGGCCGTCTTTCTGCATTTGACAAAAATGGGAGAATTTTTACTTTGTAAATTTCACAGCTTCTTTGCTTATCTTTCACTAACAAGAGAAATCTCTCACCCCTGAAATTCAGCAGCAGTCCAATATTGCTGAAGGATCTACCTCTAAATCCCACCCTTTATTTTAGATCACCAGAAAAAGTTCTTCCAAAGGTAAAGAAATATTCCAGATACTGCTTAGCTTTATTTAAAAATAGATGGGGAAAGAAGAGAAATTTCTTGTGCAGGACCCAGAATCTGATAAATACAATATTCTTGTTTGTATTACTCAGGTTTAGCACTCTGTTAGTTTAGAAGGAAGGTTATCTAGGTTACTCTCTTAAGTTTCTGGTTATTACTTTTCTTCTCTCTGAACGGAAGCAGTTATTGAACATCCTTAGGGCTTGATATGATGTGATGGTCACAACTGAGGTCCCTCCAATGTCATTTCCTCTAGTATTTACGTTAATAGCCTCACACCTTGAGATACTCACACTATCGCCTGCCTGACGTCTTCTGGCTTGAACACAAAAGCCACAAACTTTGCCCCTACCACAAGTTCCATCAAGAGCCAGGAAAAAAAAAAATTAAAAAAGGAAAAAACACAAATAATACCAAAGAACTCAGTGTTTCAGAAACAAAAAGACAAAATTGAAATTATTACCGAAAAAGGGAATGAGTAATGTTATAAAGAAATATCAGTCAAGAGATACTTGCTTACCACAGAATTTCTGCTGGCTTGAACAGCAAGGTAGGTGTTTAGTGTAGTCTAAAGTAATTTCCAATGAGCAAGTACCAGTTTAAAGCAGGATTAAGCACTGATGACAACTGCATAGCAGAAAAGTACTTGCTAACTACAGCAGAAAACACACATTTTAATTATCTTTAGAAACCCAATTAAAAAACTTCAGTACAAGACAAAAGAAATGAGTTAATAAACTTCCCTCCAAAAGGGAGGTTCCTTAAAAAGAAATGTTGTTTAGCACCAAAAAGCTGATAATGACCAAGACAATTCGTAAGACATATGGACTTCCGCCGCACTCCAGACTGTCCATCCACCACAGGGCCTCAGATACTAAGAGGCATCGAGTAGTGGTTAAAACTGACTTTTTAATGATTGCAATCCTAATAAAGGAGTGCAGTGTTTATAATTAGAAAAGGCAATGATTTCAATATGTCAGGTTATAAAACTCAGTTTTATCAGTTGTAAAACTCAGGTTTTATCTTTACTAATGGCCACAGCATTTTTCCATCGTCATTTCTGTGCTGGTGCCCAGAATGATTTTTTTAATCTATGGCAGTTGTATGAGAGCTATAGGATTAGTGTTTTGGTCTTCTTCCTTTTCCTGTTTCCTGCTGAAAGTCAGGGCATCTTCATTTAGCTTTCATCAGTAGAGATGCCAACAATGAATAATAAAGCATGTGAAAACCTAAGCTGATGCTGTTTTATACCATTTACTTTCTTTTTTAGTCTCTTAAAACCAGGCCTCTGTGATTTGCCATTCTGCAAAGGTCATCGCCACCCCCCAGTGTGTTTAGTAGAGGAGGGAGGACTTGGTAATTCACGTGCAAGTTTATACGAACAGTAAAACTGTCTGAGCCCTCTCACCCTTCAAAGCAGTGTGCCACTGTCAAGACCCATCTCCTTGCAATCAAAACACAGCCACATATGTGTCCACTTGGCTCACTTTGCAGGGAGCATTGCCATGGCCATCGGCCTGGGCGACTGGTCCTACCACCAAGGATCCTCTTGTTCATGCGAGCAGCTGGGCGACGGCCACAGTCTAGTGAGGAACAGATGTAGAAGGGAGTTAATTGTTGTCCTCAAGGCAGCGCATACAAGACCTTCTGCAAGAAAACTGGGCACAGAATGATATTAATAGTCTTGAAATTACACTGAAAAATACAGTCAATGAAGTCATCAACAACACACAATAGTATCAAACACATTGAGCCATTTTCATCCTTCCTTTATATCAAAGGATTTGCTGTCCTGATATTAATTTTGACCGGCTCAACCTGAAATATTAACCAAGCTACGCTTGGGATCCTGACTTCCTTTCTCTCTGGGGTTACCAGGCTGCCCTTGGGAAGGTCTCCTGGGTCTATGTCCTTGTCTTTCTGTCAGCTAGCAACGTGTTTGGGCTGCTTTGTACTACCCATAAAAACTGCTTCTGGAAAATCTACTTGGCAATAATAAGGCTTTTCTTAAGCCAGGTGTGAGGCTTTGCCTGTGGAAATTACTAAGGCAGAATATTTGAAGATTTTAAGACATTCCAGTACTCTGTCCATTCTACGTTATATACCGCTTCTACTGGAAATTATACCAGATTCCCATCTGCCAGACAGTTACTTTTCTGAAATAGTTAGCCCTTCACTTTTGTTTCACTTTCTATTCTGGATTTGTAAGATGGCAGACTTATTATTTATCCTGTTTATACTCAGCCTGATTTAGAGAACAGAACACCACCAGTTTCTGCAATCAGCCTCCCAAGGGAGGATATGCTGCCATTGCATATGTCCGTGGGAATTTAGTGGTGAAGAAATAAATTGGAGCAATGGTTATTTGTAACTTGTATTTCTTACTGTGTTCACTTAACTTCAGAGGGCAAGGGGGTTTAAGTGTATTTAAAGCAACATATGTCAGATGCAAACACCTTTGACAGGCTCCTATGAGCTATTTTTTTTTCTGGTAACAGTAGTAAATGTTTTGATTAGTTTCCCAAATTTAGGTCATGCTTTGTGATTAATTTTCCCTGTGTCAAGCTAATTCATAATTTAAGTGTTCTTCAGCAAAGCTCTCTTTGTCTGTGGAACATTGTTTCATTGAAGGTGAAGAATTTCTGCGTTTTCAGACCACTTAAACTTGCACAATCTACTGTGCCTACAGACTTGGTCTGTAGATTTCTACTTCATGCTCTTCTGTCCCCTTGAGCTTCACAACTAAACATATCACAGCTTCAACTCCCAGGCAGATAGCCTGCTAACCACTTTGGTGGTAAAGGATATTTTCAGCAGGAAGTTCTCTCAAATTAATTTTTGGAACATGATGGCTGACAAAATTCATTTTGTGGGAGCAGGACTGGGCTACTGCAATACACAGCCTCATAGTCAAAAAACAAGAAAAGATTATGAAAGTGAATAGAGTAGGGAAAAAAAAAACCTCAATGCAAAACTGGATCTTGCAGAAGTCTAGTCAAATTTCAGCATGAATCCGCACTAAACATCTGCATTTGTTAAAGTAATTTAACACATCTTGAAAAACATCTTTGTTCTATATGCACTTCTCTCTTACCTTCTTTAGTGCAAAAGAGAGCCACTTTGCTTCTGCTTCGGCACATCTGTCTAAATATTGAAACAAGAACATGGTGGAAATCTCAATTAATGGATGTAATTTTTGTTAATTTGCAAATCAGCACAGGTATTGTACTCGTTGTGAACCAGCTGCGAAAAATTCCCCCAAACTGTAAAAAGAAACACAAGGAGCTTCTTATGCCAGATCATCTGTCGTTTCCAGCGTCTGCCTGGAGATAATTCAAAATATTAGTTCAGCTTCACAATGCATTTCATGAGTGGGTGCTACATATTTTGCAGACTACCTCGCTCTCTGGGCACTGATCCAGCTCTGAGGTCTGCTGGGATGTACAGTCTGTCAAGTCTTAATTTATGGCACCTCATACCACAGAGACTGCCATACTCCCTTTCAGCTGAAGGATAGAATTTTCTTTGAAATACCTTTGATAATAGATGATCTTTCATGCCCTAGAAGTTTGGATGTTTTGAAAAAATCCAGGAAATTTGCAAAACTAAGTATTAAAACAACAAAAAATTATCATTTCTGTTGAAAATTTTCAGATGAGAAAGGAAAGAAGTGATTTCTTTGTCAAAGGAAGGGAGATCCTTGTTAAAACTGCGAGCATTGTTGCTCAACTAGCTGACTGCCTTTTTATTTCCACCACATTTTCATTCCTACCATAAACATGCTTTTCTGAGGCAGATGCAGAGCTAAATTAGACTGGATACACAGATTAACTGTTCCCCAGGTAATTCTTTGAAAGCTGTAATCTCAGTAGGTGGGCAGTATCTTTAAAATTGCAACCACCTAAAAAGAGGCTGCGTTTGATTTTAAGTCATAGATACTAATGTGGGCACAACAACAGAGTGCCAGCAAGCTCACCGGATTAGCTTGAATCTGTGATTTGACCAGACCTCTGACCCTTACATTGCATATGCCCCATTCATATACTGTGCAAATCAGGCTAATTTCTGTTCCTGAAAACACAGACCATAAAATTCTGTTTCTGGAGATAGACGACCAATTTCAGGAAAGAAAATTCTGTGCACAATTTTGAGGGGCATTTGCGCTCCATTAAAAAAATATACAGAATATAACTGAGACCAGCCACACTAATGTTTCACACTCGTTTCTTTGACTTACCAAACAGCCAGCTCTAAAAGAGAAAACTTTAAGCTTTTATGTGTGCATAGCCTGCACTGCGCCATTCCCTCTTATCAAAACTTTATGAAACTAGTGGTGCATTTGTTAGTTCTTGCCCAAGCTCCCAGTAGCCCAGGAGCCTGACAGCTCCTTTAAACATACAACATACTCCGCAGCACAGACGTTTTACATGCTGAAGTTGATCCAGATGAATAGACCTAGACTGCAGGGCTCAGGAGCACCTCCCAGCTCCTGGACTTGTCTTGGCTTTATGTTGGGAAGAGACTAAACACATATTGTCCTCTGTGCAATTTGCTTTATACTAGAAGCAAGCCAGGCACATGAGAAGTGAGGCAGGCCTGCAGGTCCTCCAGTGGGATGACTGGGAGATCAGTATGGGGTGCACCTGATCTGCAGCGCATGCGCAGCCAGTGAGTGCCATCTAGACAGGATGCCTGATACAGCCAAAACAAAAACAGCCTCACTCTTCATGTAAGGCCTTAGCTTCTCACTTATTCTTGTTACCCATTTTCTGGATTGGGGGAGACTGGAACATCTGTTTCTACATATTACTTTCATCTCTGTAATAGCTTTATCAATAATCCTCATTACTGATGTTTTCTCTTCTTTAACTTGTACTTTGGGCAAAACGAGATCTTTTGCTACTAGATCTTGTAACTCAGAGGCTCCAAATCTATCCCTTCACACATACTTCCTAGCAGACCTCTTTCAAACATGGCAAAGTACCTTGAAATTTCTACTTTGCACTTCAGTGACTGAACAGAATATGATTATGGACCTGCCTTTGCATTCTAGTCACAACCCAAGGTGTTTATTCTTGTATCACTCTGGAGAAAAGCATTTAGATACTATTAGGCTAGTGGAAAGAGACAGTAAGAAAGGAAAAGAAAAGAGTTTAAAAGAAAATTTTCAAGTATCAGGCACCACCCTGTAATGGCCCTTCCTCTAGATGAAGAAATAAAAATGAACTTAAATGAATGGGGAAAATACTAATGTAAAACAGAACTAGTTCAACGCTGAGATGTAGGAAAACAAAAGTAGGCAGTTGCAGACACAATCTTTTTAGTATTCTGCCATTACAGAAAAGTTTCCCTACAGAAAACAATGGAGCCAAGCAAAAGAAAATAGGTGTATTCCCCAGATTTGTGTCTTCACACGTTGTACCTCTGCATTTAGCCAAGACAGTTTTTCCTCGTGAAACAGAAGGATTTTCTATGGAAGAAGGATGTTCTGAAGTCTCCCAGGCATTTGAAAGAGAACAGGGAAACAGTGAATCTGCTTTTTGAAGAATGCAGTTGCAGATGGCGACTAGGTGGCTCTCCTGGTTTTGTCCTGGATGTTTAAGTTCATTGGCTCTTCAGTCTCAAAGTCACACTTTGAATGTCTCCACCATGAGATCCTGGCTTCTCATTATCAACTACCTGTTTAGTCGAGTTAATTAAAAGGAATATACCACCACCTGAAACCAAAGGAGCTGCTAAGGAAACCTACTGTAGGTGGATATAGCTTCTGCTGAAGAAGCTGTGGTCACTCCAAATGTATGAATCCAAACTACATGGGCTGCCGAGAATGGCAAGATGTTGCTGCAGGTTTTGCTATATAGTACTTACCGGACTTTCTTGGTCAGCAGGGATTTAATGAAGCTGTCTGGTCTGGGTGCTTCAAGGGCATCACCTCTATGTCATTCAAATGGTGTTAGTCTAGCAGAACGGGCCCCTGAGGATTCACAAGGTGGACTCAAAAGAGACTACAGTTGTAGTAGACACTAAAATCGTTATAGACTGTATCTTAACAACTCACATGAGTATGTGCTGGAATTTATACACAGATACATTGGGGGAAAAAAGAGCTTACCAAAGGGAGTTTGTCGTCCTCCATTGATAAGTGACTACCCACAGCAGTGAAATAAATCTCATTTACCCGTTACTTACCCATTCACTAGAAGTGCGTGTAAAGTGGATGCATTTTTATTCTTCCAGTCTGAGTGCAGATTCAGCCATTTTTGATGCTGCATTTCCTCATTCTCTAGTACAATTTCTGTTTTGGATGGTCCTCTGAAACAAATGAAATACATTCATAGACCTTCCAGTAGGTTTCTATGTTACAATTATGAAGGTGAAGAGGCCCTCATGCCTCCTGTTTACTCCAAAGATACACAGCTGAATGTTATGTCAAAGCCACATGTGGCAGAATTATAGTTAGGGGAATGAAATCACCCCAAGAAGCCAGGCCAGCTAACATGCTACTGTAACTTATGTTGTATTTTCTGACAATAACCAGAATTGGAATCGGGAACAGCAAAAGCCTTCTGGTGGCACTTACTGTAGTGCATACATTGGCATACTGTTTCTACAGTTTCTTGCCTCCAAAAATACAAAAAAATAGATCTTCACATGTAGAAGAGGTAAAATAAAAAATATTTTCTTACATTCCCATCTTAGAAAATCCATTAAAATATAACAGTAAAGAGCAGTCTGGGTCTTGTTAATAATACTTGACAGTATCTCTAAGTCCAGGCTGTCTGCTTTGTGAAACAGAACAAATCATGGGTGACGATGTCAAACCTGTCCTTCTGCAGCAAATTAAGAGGAATATGAAAGTAAGTTAGAATGGTTCACCAGGAGATATTTTCATATATCCACTTCCTCAGTTTAGTTATTGCCTGATAGACTCAAGCCACTGAAGAAATTGCTGTTTTAGTAAATCTCAATTGCTAAATGGAAAAGAGAGTGTATTTTTTAAATGGCTTTACAAGTCATACAACTTCCCAGCACAGAACCATCCTGATTAGCCCTCAATCCCTGTCAATGACAAGGACTTTCAAGGACTGCTCTCCTGAACACTGGTCAAAGGCCAAATTCTAAATCCTAGTTCATGGAAAAGAAAATGAGAAAAGTTCAGAAAAACTGTGATGTGTCCTAAAACTTGCCTCCGAACCCAATCTCTCATGGCAGTACCTAGTAATGCCAGCCAGGTTATTAGTTTGTCTTTAAGTCCAATTTCCAGTATTAACTATATTTCTTTTTAAATATTTACAAAAATGCAGCATCCTTTACCCACTTGATTGCATAAATTTGCAAAGATCAAAGAATTCTGTTTTATGGTAAAGTTGTCAGTGCAACCATATGGAAATGTTTTCAACAGGGCTAGCAGAATTAACTAGGCTCTGAGGTCACGGCCCTGGATCCTGCCTGTTACATGACTTCTTTTTCAGAACCTTCTCTGGGCATATTAAGCAAATATCATTCCATGATCTACTACCCAGAATGTGCAGGCAGATAATAACAAGCATTTTTAAAAGACTGTGGTTTTTCCTTATTTAGAGAAAGCTGTTTGCTGCAAAAAGAGCTTTCTTCTTCAGTGCCTCCTTATAGCAAACACATAAAACTCTCTTCATTTCCATCATTTGCTTGTTTCCCACTCTTTTTCCCACCAAACATACACAAACTTTTTTCTTAAGATGATTCTGCCTTATGATCTTCTGTGAACAATTATGTTCACCATTGCATAACTGTGTACAGTGATATTTTATGTAGCTGTAAACAGTGTCTGATCTAGAAAATATGTAACTCAAAAAATGAGCAAAAAGGTGCAAATATCACACCATCTGATGGACCCAAATCTATATGATCCCAAATACCAGATTATTTTGCTGAAACCTGCAGTTCTGAACTAAGCTTGTGATGCTATAATCATCATTAAGCAGATATGTACTTCTAAACCAGGGCAACAACCTACAAGACACTTAAGCCTGTATGAAATTTTATAGTTATTAATACAAGGTATTATACTTAGTAAAAGTAAAATTAGGCCTATGCCCTTTTTTCTTGGTGGTCACAGCTTGATATAATACACTCAAAAACAGTATGCCCTAATTTATGTCTTTAGAATGCCTTCTATAAACATTTATAGAGCTTTCCCTCTTGATGTTTATACAAGGTTTTCTTTCAGATAGGTAAGGGCCACCACTTGTCTCCTTTCATCTATTCTAATTAGAAATAGCCAGAATAAAGGGGACCTAAGAGCCTCATTTCTAGCTGAAGAAAGCTGGAGACAATGGTTAGCATTTGTGTAGAGACCAGAGCATACGGGGAATTGCCAGAGAATGAGAGAACACAAGCTAAAAATGTTGGAGGAGGAGTAAGGACTCAGGCTGGTGTGAGCTTCTGGGTCTGAGACTTTCAGCGTCCAGGGAGGGGCTGCTATGCCAGGAGTATACACTACACCAGGAACTGTAAACTACTCAGAGAAAAGGAGGGAGGTAGAGTAATGGGGACGCATTTTAGCCAGACCCATCCTGTGCTCCAGAAACACAGCAGGCAGCAGGTTCTACTTGGCCCCTCTTGGAGCTGTAGCACACAATTTCTTCTGTGGACACACTCTAAAGAAAAGGGAAGAAGGATCTTTCAATGGACAGAGCCGCATCAACTCATGGTGTATAATTTCTTCATAAGAATATTTTGCTTTACTGAGTTTCTTACAGACTCCAACAACAAGGCTATAGCTGCTAATTACTTTAAGACATCAATCTACATCTTCGAGTTTGAAATTAGCTCTCCTGCCAATTTTTTATTTTAGTGGCCTGCTGAAGTTGACCTAAATTAAGTCAATCTGCACAAAAGTCACATGTGTGGCCATATGTAATATCTTTCAAGATTTCAGGCAAGCCAAATAAGGAACCTTTTTCATGAAACACTTTCAGAAGGCTCTTTTACTTTGCAGTTTTCTTCTTTTTTTTTCCCCCCCTTTGGTTTGCATATAAAAAACCAGCTTTGTTCAGAAACTTGGTGTTGATTTTAGGCTAATGCTTTTAATTTTAATTTAAACCTGTATTGCAACAATAAGCAAAATTGAAACCGTATTTGTTGACTGAAACCATATATACCTGGAACAATGTGCAGTTTTGAGGCCCCTCCATTTAAGAGGATATTCAGAAACTGGAGACGGTCATGCAGATGGCTTTCAAATTTTCTAGGGGCTTATGACGCATGAGGAGAGTTTGAGGGAACTGGGCTTGTTTATTCTTGTGAAGAGGAAGCTAAGGGACAATTCAATAGCAACCTGCAACTAGTTGAAGAGGAGTTAAAAGGTGACGGAATCAAACTTTTCTCAATAGTGCTGCATGGTAAAACAAGGGGAAATGGCCTAGAGTTGCAGCTCTGGAGATTCATAGCAGATGAAAAGAAATACTTTTTCACTAGGAAGGTGGAGCAGCCCTGGAACAGAGAGACTGGAATCTCAACTCATCAAGGTTTTCAAGACTTGGCTAAACAGAGCAGTGGTTGAGCTGATCTCGTTTTGGCGATAGTCCTGCTTCAAGCAGGAGATGGACTAGATGTTCTCCAGATGTCTGTTACAATGGGGATTTTATGATTCTGTTGCACAGTACAAATACACTCTAGTGGCCAGTACCTATGCTGAAGAGCTTAATCCTAAAAAAGGCTAGCAGTTACTAGAACAGATTTTTCACACATAAGAGCATCTTTTCACATTACAGTACAGTCACTGAAATAGCTACATCACTTAAGTAAGTTTGTTAGTGATATCTGCAAACATAAGACATTCATACCATGGTAACAATAATGCACACCTTTTGAGTGGTGATCTTTGGACCAGATCCTCCACCAGGCTTTCAGGATAACTCACAAATCCTACCTGAATCCACATGACTTTATAACATCTCATGGTGCTATTTGGATGGAACCGTTTGAGTACTGAAATATTATTTTAAAACCCATGGGGTTCTAAGAATCTATTACTGAAGAGACCACAAAAATTTAACTGTCATCTCATGTGTCTCATATTAAGTATCTACAGTAAATCTTTATCTCCAAAAGAACTATGCTAGAGCTTCTGAGCTCAAATTGCTCAAACATAACACTCCATGAATACATTTTATGGTGCCTGTAGTCTCAGGCTATGGAATTCTCCAAGACCATATCAAAAGTGCCGTAGTTAAGTAAATTTACAATAGATGCACAACAAACAGCAATGTTTTATGATTTTTCCCCCTCTACATTTGAAGTGATAGAAATACCCAGCTTAGTGATAAAAATAAGTATGTCTTTCACCTAGATTTCCATTAGGTCCTCTGCACTGTTTTCAAGAACAAAATGGAATTAGGACCTATGAAAAAAAAAAATCCTACCACGAGGCTTTCTTTCACAAAACAGTTAACTATCAGAAAATTCAGCTGGAAGGAATTTTATGAGGCCATCTGATCCATTCCCCTAATACAAGATAAGATCAACTATAACTAAATTCTCTCTGACAGGTTTCTGTCTGCCCTGTTTGTAAAAATCTCTAATGATGGAGAATCCTCAGCATTTCCAGGCAATATATTCCAGGATTTACATTTAGGAATTTTTTTCTAATGTTTGTTCTAAATCTTCGTACCTGTTATTTAAGCTCATTACTTCTGTCTTATTTCCACTGGAAATGGAGAACAGCTGATTCCCTGCCTCTATGCAGCAGCCTTTTACATATTTGGAGGTTTCTATACCTCCCTCCCCCTCACTGACCACCCAGAGTTTTCAACCTTTCTTCACAGACCATGCTTTCTAGGTCTCTGGTCATTCCTGCTGACCTACTCTGAACTCCCCCCATCTAGTCAAAGTCTAACACAAGCTGAATACACCAGAGGGATTACACACAAACACTCCTGGTTAATTCAGGCCATTTCTCCAGTCTATCAAAAAATTTTTGAATTCTAATCCTGTCCTCCAAAATGCTTTCAGATCCTCCCAGCTTGACGCTGAATAAAAAATTATTAAGCGTGCTCTCCACTCCATCATCTGAATGACTCACCACAACACTGAATATTACCCCAGACACACTGGGATGTGTCTAGCACCCCACCAATACATCTGTATGGTTTGACAATGAATCAGCAACAGTCTCATATAATTTCATCTTTGTCCATATCTCCTTACTTATTTAAATAAGTCATTTCAGATAGTTAAAATATATCACATCTACTGTTTGGATGTGGATAGGGATCCACAGTGTCTCTGCCTTTTCAAGGAATAAATTAAGAGAATCTGACATGATTTGTTATTGACAAATATATTCTGTCTGTCATTAAGACCTTATACTTCTGTAATTATTTGTTGATAATTGAAGCTACACAACTAGTTTGTAAATCTCTGCATCTTCCTCTTTTTCCCTTTTTAATGAAAGAATGCATACCTAACAGTTTTCAGCCTTATATAGCCATTCCCAACAACTTCTCAAAACTACTGGCTACCATTATTGGCAGCCATAATGGAGAGCTGCCATAGCCATAAATCTTAAATACTCTTGGATGAATCTCAGCAAAACTAGCTACTTTGAAGAGCAGTGTATAACCTATTATTTTCTTACTTTAGCCCTAATTCTTAAGTCTTTGCTGTCTTAGAAACATAATAAGTTTTACCGAGGTTTCTTTGTGGTTTTGTTTTGGGGTTTTTGTTTGTTTGCTTGCTTCTTTTGTTTAATATCTGTGGCTTTTCTGATTCTTTCTCAGATACTTATGCTGTTGTTCTATACCAGTTCTTGTAAGTTTCAACTACATCTCCACTCTCTCTAGAATTCCACTTCCAGTTTCAGGTCACTGTACAGCTTGTGCCTCAGCCAGGTTAGTCTCGCTGCTTCACAGAAAGATGTCTGCTAGATCTAATGAACATCAAAGGGCACATATAATTCTAACATATCTAATTTCTTTAATCTAAGAAGTTTCCTTTAATCTGAGACAATTTCAAAAAAAGTTATTCAATGATTCTACAAAATTAGTCGCTCATTAGATCAGAAAGGCAAGACATTTTAATTTGCCATAGCACTTATGTCTACCCGAATGGGAAATTCTAACTTAGTTTTCAAATTTCAATTTAAAAATTAAAATATTCCTTTAATACGTTTAATTTCAAGCTATGGATGCCTTATGTGTGTTTAAGAGGGGGATTTTTAGAATTAAAAAAGAATAATAAAACCTGGTCTGTCTTCTACATTATAAGTGTGCTCACAATGAGGAAAAGTAATATTTAGGGTAATTTCATTACATAAGTTGTACAATGGAACTATTAAAGAAATAGTTTTCAAAGCATTCTAGCCTGCTACCTGCTGATCACTGTGCACAACAGTCAGAGTTTATAGTATAGTTGATAGTGAAACACAAGGAACATTATGCCTTGCATACTAAATCATAATGAAAAAAAAAAACAACAAAATAGAAGGCAGGGACTGATTTATGTTATGAAGTTAATATTCTGTTCATCATTAAAAGCAACTTAATTTGGGATACTTCTGTACAGCAATGGCTTTAATACCTCATTCTCCCTATGCCATTGTGGAAAACTCTCTCAAATGTATTAAATTGCAAGTTTAGAATAAAGTATAATCCATAAACTGGATTCCTTCTCCCTCCAAAGTAACAGTAACATTCCTCTGTTCAGCTTCTATAATTCCATTGTTTTAAGCCTCAAGTGACAGCAGGCTTGAAAAAGGAAGCCTTGTGTTATGTCAGAAGGTAATGAATAAGCTGTGTATGGGCACCAATATAAAACAAATTAGGCCTATTTCAGAGTTGGAACAGCATCTGTTTCCTGTCTATACTTACTTACTGGTTAAGATGTTTCTGGTCTTGAGCAGAATTCTATAAAGCCATGGCTGTGCCATAGAATATGGAGTAAAAGATCAAACCCTTGATTTTAACAGCATTGAAATCAGAGAAATCTGAAATTTTAATGTGAAAACATACGGAGACATAGAAAATGGAAATTAAGAAGATTCACAGCATTGACAGAAAGATAAAACATGTATGATTAAATAGTTCTTAAAATTTTCATGGAAAGTAGGTAATCACTGTGATATTTCCAGGTTTCAAAATGCCTGCAGTCTTACGTCCTAACTGATAGACTACTCAACCCTATCAAGAATGAGTTAACATGTAATTACACTGAAAACAATTTTACATGCTTGCTTTTTCTCTGTCATTTGAGCTTCTGGAAGTTAGAGGATTCATAAAGTATGATTTTATAGCTAGACTTAAGAAAGAACATTTTGGGCCATCTACATTTAAAACTTCAAATAAAATATAGATTTTCTTAGCTGGAAGTCTTAATTCAATTTCAAATAAAATGTAAAGCCCTTCATTTAAAGTTAAGTAGCTTTTAATTTTAAAAAGATGAAGGACACATTTCAGAGAAAAGTATTGTTTTGAAATAATATTTTAAGTGTGTCATTTTAAAAAGTTGAAACAAAATAACTTGACTTTTCAACCTTTTTCCCCCTGCTCAAACTATTAACTGAATTTGAACAAAATTCGCTGGTTTTTTTGTTCAACATTGTCCTTTACAGAATTATTATTCATTAAGAAATGTTCCCATAGTTCTATTGGTAATAACACATTAGCCAGAAAAAACATCTCAACTTGCAGATTCCAGAATGAATTTTCAGAACTGACAGATTTAATATCTGTTTAGTGTTAAACTGAGTAAATTTGATTTGGAAGCCCCTAGGAAAAAAAAAATGGGTTTTATAATGCCATTTGTACAAGCTGTGACATACATAAAATAGTTTGGAAAATGCTTTGTGATCAATCATTAAAATAAGAACATTTCTTTGGTTGGCTGCGTTCATGTATCTTTCTATTTCTTTTAGTGAATCACAGAATCACAGAATGGTTGAGGTTGGAAGGGACCTCTGGAGGTCATCTGTTCCAAGCCCTCTTGGTCAAGCAGGGCCACCTACAGCCAGCTGCCCAGGAGCACATTCAGACAGCTCTAAGGTTGTTGAGACATTAAATCACTAATAACAATTATCTTTTTACTTAAAGAAGAAAACTATCCAATCATGGAGCTAAAAAGTGTTATATGAGGTAAGTGACCATATGCTTAATGACTATTTGAAGCAATTGTCACAATTTGCAAGAAATTACTAGGTTGAAATTTCTTCAAAAAAAGCCTTATCCAAATAATTACATTTTAAACTACATATGTACATGAAAGATGAAACATAATCTACCAGATTTAATCTAATACAACTCTAATACACTGATTAAAGTCTACGTATTTTAACATTGTTTTATGGTTGCTCAAAATAACTAAGTCTTCCACATCTACCACAGCTTGTAATGTTATTTTCAGTAAATTTTATTTGATAGAGTTATTTGGTGACGTTCTTAAAAAATATATATATATAATCTGAAGAATTTGCTGTTTTGCTAAATCTTCTAAAGATTTAATAGAACACAGTGCGGCCATGGACAATGTGAATATATTCAAGGTAGGTCAAGCATATTTTACATTCTGTTAAGTGGGTCTAGAAATCCAGATTGAATTAATGAGTTCAAATACTTCATCTTTGGCATGGAATTTGATTTACTAAATGTCATATTTGTTCTTGGACAAAATAAAGTAGGTTAAATTCAGAAGTTCAAATTTCTAATGTGGGTAGGACAGAAGTATTCCAGTTTTTGCTTCTGTGATGTTTTTAAGCAAATAAGACCTTAAACTAAACTTCCATTATTTCTGTTGCAGAAATAGTTAGAAAGTCATTAGAAAGTGTAATAATTCATGTGAGAACAAAAGATTATTGGTCCAGGTGCTTGACTGCTCAGTTGGCAAATATTGTTAAAGAACCTTTTACCAAAAAGAGACAGTGAAAAAGTATTAGGAAAGACAAAAGGCCAGGCAGCAACAAGAGATTGGCCTTTCCCTTCCACAAATAAATACACACACAGCAGATGCTATGGGAGAGGAAAGAAGGAAAAGGAGCTACCTGTTTCAGTGGATCACCAGTGGCGCAGCCTCCAAGAAAGGGAGCAGCAGGAGGAGGTAGCAGAGCTTACTGTAGATTTTTATAAACAAGTAACTTGGTAAACAGCTGTGATTTTATGCTGATACTGCTAGATCAGAACAGGCAGATCAGCTAAAATTCCCCTGTATTCTGCTGGGTACAAGCTACTAGAGTTTATCGTTATTACATTTGTTCTCTCATCCTAGTGCAGGAAAGAAAGACAAACTATTCCACTACACTGCCATAGAGTAACAGAATAACTCCACTAACTTCTGGTTTTGTCAAGTTTCAGATCTGAGCAGACCATGGGTTTATGATCACCATTTTATGGTCACCATGGTTTTATGATCATCAACAAAACATGTGGACTTCAGAGTATATGAAAATGGTTTTCTTCAGCTAAACATCAAGACAAATCTACAGTCTTCTAACATAATGTTCTGAACCTGCACAGTATGCCCATCTTCAGCAGCATAGCCTCTGCAGCACACACCAGGATATAGCTAATCCTGGATCTGAGACACTGGTGGCGATTGCTGTTCCATTCTCTACCTGTATTAGCAGGAAACCTAACTGCCAGATACATGCTTTACTGTATTTAAATCTGGGACTCAGTCAGAGGTCTCTGTACAAAATTATCTGTCCTGAGATGAACAGGCACTCATATCAGGTGATCGGATAGTCCCCTCTGGCTGTAAACTATGAAACCTAAGACTTGAACAAACAGTTCCCATTAGGCTCCTAGCATTATAAACAAAAGTTTACTCTGTATCTAACATTCTTTTTGCACTAGAGGAAGACATAAGAACTGCTAAGAACACACATTGCATAATTTGAGCAACAGCCACCATTAGTCCAAAGCCTTTCAGATAATGCTTGGAACTTGCACAGTTTTCTGTGATGTTGCATCATGCATCACACAACACATTGGATGTGTCGTGCTGTGAAAAACTGGAGAAACACATCATCTGTGGAATTAGAATTGGCCAACAGCCAGGAAAATAGCTCAAATTTTGTACAATAGGCAGAATAGAATTACCTTTAATGTTGCTTCAGACACAATGCTTATACCTCCCAAATAGACAGACTGATATTCTGTAAAATGTGTTACTACTATCAGCTAAATTAACCTAACTTTAACCACTGTCATTTAATTCTCTTCCTTTTTTTCCGATTAATTTAGGCTGAAGAATTAAAAATATCTACAGGCTGTTAGAAAGACATTGCTTTCATATTTTAAACCTTACCATATTATGTAGCAACTGGGAGTTGTCATTTGGGAAAGCACTAGACGCAGTTATGAAAAATAGTTTGCAGAGCTTTACAGAAAATAAAAATACCATATGCTATCATTCATTGTAATTCCTGGTCTAAAATATTAAGAAGTTTCAACTTTGATATCTCCTGTGCACTATTTTTCTCTAAGAATAAATAAGAGAAATATTAAATCTAAGTCAAGTATCATCACTAGTGCCGGGTCCTGCACTTTGGTCACAACAACCCCATGCAGCGCTACAGGCTTGGGGAAGAGTGG
>WAAD01024797.1:47903-75193 GCA_013389945.1 Fregata magnificens
GTTAGTTGATGGTTGGACTTGATGATGTTAGAGGTCTTTTCCAACCTTAATGATTCTATGATTCTATGATAAGTCATTATTAAAGAAATCTGCATAGCCACAAAACTGGGGGTTTCGGCAGTGTGCTCTAATATGGAGAGAATTTCTATAGTCACAGCTTTAATTTTCTGAAGGAGTAAAATGACATATTTCCCATTGGGAATACCTGAAGAAAAGCACTGCTTAAAATACATTATATTTATTTAGAAAAAAAAAAAAAAAAAAAAAAAAGGATAAAAAGGAATTTTTTTCATCATTATTTGAGCTCTATGCGATATACTGTCTAATTTACCTGTACCCTCAATGGTGCCTGGAAATATCGTATTAAATACACCAATGCTATCAACCTCACATTCAGACTTTCTTGTTATCATAAGTCAAATAAATAATGTATGCAGGATATAATGGCCAATACATGAAGTTTATGGCTTTAGATCAAATTTCACAGTGGCATGAAACTCCAATTTATCATTCAGTCTTCCACTTCACCATATAGAAAATGTTACCCTCTGTGACATTTTCACTGAACCCCTATGCAATGTTAACAAAATAATTAAATAATTATATTAACTCATATTACTTTTTGAAATTAGTTCTGTAGGTTTTGAAATTAGTTCTGGTGAACGCATTATAATCTTCATGTTTCTTACAGATCTTCTTCAAAGCTAACTTACTGTATTTTTCGCAGTGCCACTTCACAAACACTTGGAGAATAGCTGAGAAAATCAAGCTGCAGGTGACTGACAAAATCAGGCATTAAGAAAGGAAAGACAAACACTACTTTGGTTTTTTGAAGTACTGCCAGGAAGAATTAGAAATTAGTATTAGAGTCAGACTGAAGTTGTAGACTTCAGATTTGAACTGGAATTTCCCACTGCCCTTCAGTGGGAACAGACAAACAGTCTGGGAACAGACACAATCACCTGTCACTACAAAAAAGATTTTGTAGAAAAATTGATTTGTAGAATATCTTCCCCTGTTAGAAAATGGATTTGTGAGATTTAAGAACTCTTTGTGTCTCATACATTCCTTAAAAGTGATAGGATTGATAACATCTGTTAGCAAGCCTCAGTGAAGAAACAAGAAGGTATAAGTCTCTACTCATGCTAATTTCAGCCTAGGCACACCTCTGAAAATAGGAAGGAATCAGAGGTCTTGTGATAATTTAATATCTTTTTCATTTTCCTAGCAGTAAGCATCATAGGAAAGTTAAGCAACTTTTATGTTAGGACTATGAGACTGAAATATTAAGAAGAAAAACATTCTTAATGTTAAGACCATCGGTTTGTTCTTAGACAACAAAGTAGTTGTAAAAGCAATAACTGTTTTTGAACGTATCAAAGGAGTTTAAGCTTATTAGGATGTTATATAAAGTTAAAGCATAAAGCTAATGTCAATATTATTTAGATACATTAAACTAGCTAGAGGAGTACAGAATTGTGTGTTAGAATGGCAGGCAGTCCATTCAGCACAAGTGGTCTTGGATTCAGGGCATCTGTTAGAACTGATGTCAAGCATCCATGCAGTGCAAGGCAATACAGAGTAGGTTAAGTGCAGACACTGTAAACCAGGGTCTTTGCCCTCCTGTGTTTTTTGAGAAAGGTACAAAGAACAAGATTGCATGCCAGTATATGTAGTGGTAAAAGGCAGACAGAAAAGACACTTCTTAATCCAGTTTGGGAATCAGACACTGACAAAAGATATCCTTCTACACCATCAGGCTTGTCTTTTCCTAGTAGAAGACAGCTTTGGGTATCAGAGCAGATGAACTTGGTTTTTATCCAACAGTTATATTTTGCATCAATTATTCCATAAGGCAGCTATTACTTTAGTGTGCATGCAATAAGAAAAATGCATAGAGGCTATTTTTTTTTTTCCTGAGTTCCATGCCTAAATCTCTATCTCTAACAATTCATTGTTCAGAGATTCCCAACTTAAATATATCTGGTTGCCTAGCTCACAGTTCTTATTGCAGAATGCAAATGAAGGCAGAGAAATTTTCCTCTAAGACAAGTCTGCTTTAATTCTTTAGGAGGACACAGACCATCACATTGCCAAACAATCCTGAGCCTCAGCAATAACTGCAAGTTCAAATATTGAGGCTTGGCAAGACATCATTATCTTTTCAACATACTCTTTTAATAACAATCATGTAATGTTTCTAAAGTGGTGAAAGCACCTAGATTTTAGTGAGCCTTTGTTCCTGCCATAGTTCACAAAATTTCATTACCTCATTTCTCTATGAACCATTTCCACACTAGGTCTAACATTGCAGTGATCAATGATCATTCACATCTAACTCCAGCACTCCAGTTGTCCTAAGAAATTCATCAATGCTACAAACTACTGACCTTACCCTAAACCCATCTGATTGCAGGCCAGTTGGCTTAAATTTTCTTGCCACTCATCAGCACAAACATGGTTATCAGCAGCTGACCTGTGAATGGTCAGGAACATCAAGGAACTCATGTTTTTAGACAGGGTAACTGCAAAGAAAAAGAACAACAACTTCACTATTATTTCACATGCTTAGTTTTATAAACGGCATATTGAAAACATACAACTACATTCAAAAGAGTTTTCCAAGATGCTGGCACTTTTGCTGATTTTATGTGCTCAATAGCTATGTAATTTAAAGCCAAGGCAACCATGGCTATCAGAACCTTGCTAACATTAAATGTATTAATCCTAGATTACTCCTTTTCAAATATGCATTTTTAGAACAGTTCTTCTCTGTTGCATAGGTTTTATTGAATGCTGTTGTTTATTAATGTTCATACAATGTTAAATGCTTTAAAATATTTATACAATCTACTTTCAGTATGAATACAAAATATTTGCTTCTGTAAGCCACAGTACACCTTTTTTCTGTATTTAAAATTACATACAAAGCATCTCAAAACTTAGTAATATAAACTACTGTCATGTACAGAAATACATGTTAACTCAGTGAAATCTCAGAGGACATGCTACCACTTTCCAACCTGCTTCTTTTCAGTGCAATTTTTTTTAAATCCACCTTCATTTTTATTTGAAGAATACTACTTGGAGAGTTCTACTTTAACAACACATAAAAGCATGAGGCCTAATCTGAATATAGATAACAACACCAGATTACATCATTCTGCAGGTCTTTAGCGAGTGCAAAGGGGACCTAGTAGGACTATCTTCTTCTCATAAGCTCTGAATCTGCACCATAGAATCATAGAATCATAGAATCATTAAGGTTGGAAAAGACCTCTAAGATCATCAAGTCCAACCATCAACTAACACCACCATGACTCCTAAACTAGGCCCTGGAGTGCCACATCTATACCTTTTTTGAACGCCTCCAGGGTTGATGACTCCACCGCCTCTCTGGGCAGCCTGTTCCAATGCCTAACCACTCTTTTGGTAAAGAAATTCTTCCTGATGTCCAATCTAAACCTCCCCTGACGCAACTTGAGGCCATTCCCTCTCGTCCTATCACTAGTTTCTAGGGAGAAGAGTCCAACACCCGCTTCACTACAACCTCCTTTCAGGTAGTTGTAGAGAGCGACCATTGCAGTCAGTGGGAATTTCACACTGATTTTCAGAAGTACAGAATTGGGGCTTAGAATTTTTGCCCAAATGAATTCTACGTCTGAACGTCTTCCTACTCTCTCTTCTATCCACAACACTTTCCAGGTTTTACACACCATCTACACATTTTAGAAGTTCCCTGCCATGCCACTTTTCTTATATCTTTGCACTGTGAGACTTCACACCGAGCCTTTCCTTTCTCTTTTGCCCACTTTCTTGCACGCTTTCCGAACCTCAACCCAGTCTCCCTTTGTTAATAAAGGGAGCATCTCTCCACCACTACAATTGTATTCTAAATCAAATCACCAGTGATTACTACCATCACTCAAACATCACTTCCAGGCAGAGTGCACCGCTGCAGAAACTTACCACAGTCCCATTCATCTGAGCTGTCACTGCAGTCTGCTTGCCCATCACACCAGAGCTCACGTGGCACACATTCATGGTTGGCACACTCAAGTTCACTCTCTTCACAAAATGCTGCAAGGACAAAACATGTTTTACTCTGAGAAAGAAATGATCAATGTGAAGTTCACATTGAGACTGAAAAAATGAGAAGGAGGGTGAAGGTAGGCACAGATCAGATTTATGGAGCAAGAAAGTGAGACAAATTTGCTACAAAATTCAGGATGGGCATCACTGAGGCAGAAGGTGGTTGTTGCCGCACAGTTGCAGAGGGCATCACAACTCAACGGGAAGGAAGGGTGTCTGGGAATGGCAAGATCTGTGATTACTTAGTATCATTTGTGGTCTTGTCATATGAAACCTGTGTAAGCCTCTCACAAGCTTTAAGTGAAAATACTGTGTTCCATGCTTTTTAGGAGACTGCTCCAAATCTGTTTATTTCTTCATGTTCTTTGAAAATCATATTTTACTGTAAGGCATATCTATTTCCTTTCATTCACAGCAATTCTATATTCACTTTTGGATCCTCCATTCCTATTTAAAATAATGGAATTGTTTTTATCTCCACTTTAGAGATGGGGAACTGATGTACAGATAGACATGTTCCAGGTCACAGGTGGTTGCCAGCTGGCATCATTAGATAGGGATTTCCTGAATCTCTGTCCAGTGCAGGAACCACAAGAGCTTCCATTTGCAAGTGACTTTTAGCTTTCCCCCAAACATAACAAACCCCCTCCCAAAAGGCAGGTGTGTAGCATTACAGTACCCTCCTCACTAACACACTTCCCTTCCAGCTTCTATAAACCCCATCAGTACGGAATTTTAAGAGCTGGGGGGAGGGCGGAGAGGGAGAGAACGCGTGGAAGGAAGCTGGATTAAGTTGTGTCAATGTCTGGCTGTTGTATAGCATCTATACTGCCATACAAACCAAGCATTTATTTGCAACACTAGTGCAACTAATGTACTCGACAGTGAAAACCGTACAGATAGAGCAGGCAGTGCTGCCTACTCTGACATAAGTGATCTTTCTGGCTCTGGAATAAAGTGTGCAAAACTAGAAAAAGCTCTCTAACTCTGCCTTCCAGTGAGAGCATATTTCAAAAGCTGGAAGCCCTCAGCTGGAGAAACTTTGCTGCCATTTTGGAATATTCAAGCCCCGCCACAAAAGGAGAGAGGAAATATAGTCTGATAATTATAGACTAGCTTAACCTAAACCCTTGGGGAATCTTTTCTCTGCCATGATCTTAATATGTGACCATGAGCAAATCACTTTAATACCACCTTCCTGGTTTTAGATTACAGCACACAGACTGCTTGGAAGTCAAGTGGTATAATCTTCATTATGAAAAGCAGATTAAGAAATGTTCTGTGAGCTGCCTCTTCCCAAAAAGAAACAGAGTTAGATCTAGTGGTATCTGCAGGCTGCCAATCATTCTGGCAAATATATTCATATGCCCCACATAGCACATAAAATGTGCCTACCATCTTGTCCCTGCCAACAGAACTCCAGAGAGTCAGAAGCAACATTTTTTAAATTGTAAAATTATATCCTACAGTCCCAGCAAAAATGCTGAAATACCAGGATTGCCCAGAGAGCTAAAATTTCAGCTTTCAACCAAGTTTACCTAGCATCTCTTCTTTCTTGTGGTGGCTGAGTGCCACCCAGTATGTCTTTTCTAGTTCCTTGGCTTGGGGACATGCTCACGCACCAGGTTTTCTCAAAAGAAGAGAATTCAGAGTACCACTAATACATTCATGAAAGTGAAGCTAACATCTCACAGCACCTATTCCCAGCTTCACATGCAGGATGGGAGCCTGCAAAGCTACTGCCGTTCGCAGGTCTTCTACTTATTCCCATCCCACTAGTCAGCTGCGCAGTGGAAACAGAACATGGGGCAGCTCCTGCAGGGGACCAGGGGGCCTACTGCACACTGTCAGCACTTTGAGCCAACTTACACTGTGCGCATGGACAGTATGCCCATACCATCAGTGTACCACACTAAGCTTTGTATCTCTGATACTTATCACAGTTTGGATTGTAGAAGAAGCCTGTGGAGCCAAGTGGGGAGACAGAATCTAAGAAATGTCAAGCAGAAGAGAAATCAAATAAAGCACGGACACATATGGAATTTACTGAAGAACAGATCAGAAGGAAAATCAAGTGGAAATCAAGAAAAAAAGAGCAGTGAGCATCTATACCTATATGGAATGAAGTTGAAAAAAGTTGGGAAATGGAGTCAAGAAGCTACAAGGAATAAAGAAAAGAAGCACAAGGACACAAGAAGGAGGAGGGAGAGAGAGGGAAAAAAAGAGAGGACCAGAGTGACCAAGGAGACAGCAAGGATCCAAGGATGTGAACAACAGAGGACACAAGATGACGAAAGACATAACTTGGTGCCATCGCAAAACTAAAAAGGAAACTGAGGGAATGACTAAGCCTTTCTGTCTGTAGAAAACCCTTTTACTTTCATTTATTTTGCACCCCAAGATCCCAAATATGTGATCAGCCCTTTGCGGGACTAACAAACTGCAGAAGCCCTTACAGCAGTTCTTTTCGTCCACCATGTCAGGGCAGTCTGGGAAACCATCACAGATCATAGTGTGTTTGATGCACAGCTTCTTCAAAGGACACTCCCAAAGACCTCTTTCTCTACACCCTGGAGGCAGAGAAGCACAGTTTTGAAACACTCGCATGCAAGATCAGATCAACTGTTTTCTTCTTCCTTAATAATTCTGAAACACCCAAAATATTTTCACCTGCAATATGAATTTTAAAAGGTACCAAGAATAGTTACTAACAAAGAAATGGAAATAAGATTGTCACAGTGCACACTTGGTAAATGGGTATAAAATATATAACACTTCATAATACTTCAGTGCTTTTTAAATAGTAATGAGAAATATGTAATTTTTTCTGGCAGTGCTGATGCAGAATCTAATGCAGATCACAATGAAAGGCAGAGAGATGCTGTAAGTATTGACCACAAACAGTTTTCCTGGTTCCATAATCTGAGACCAAATCAGTTCGAAAAGATTAGAAAGACCCAATGGCTGTATGGATCTTCAAGAGGGTTCATTATTATGCAGGGAACACACCGCATTATTGTCTCTGCAAAGTCCTGCTAACCAGCCTCTGATTTCAAGAGGAATACTTATAAAACTATGTCAAAGTGCTTTGAGAGTAAAATTCCTGTTAGTCAGCTAGAGGAAATTAAGAATGGCCGAGGGTACGTTTTAGAAAATGTTTTCTCTTGTTTTATTTCACTATTTATTTTCATCAACTAATAAAGCACTTCACTGGGATACCAGTTTAAATACTTTGACATACTAATGTCCTGCACATCTGACATTCTGGTTTTATAGGAAGCCATAAAAACAATGTGTTCTCCTGACTAAAGCAGATGATTTGATTGCCTTGTTTGGCCTGTTCTATATATGATAATACTCATTTTTATTTTAATCCAAGCTCAAATTCAGGTGACAGCTCTGATGTTCCCACATGCAAATAGTTGAGGTATAAGCTTACAAGTTGCATTTGAAGGAGCACCTCTGTTTGCCTGGACCTGGAACTACAGCAGCATATCAGCAGTAAGTTACTAAGCAAATATGCTGTTTCCAAGAAGTGTTATTTCAGATGTGAGTATTTTGCAAACATGAACCAGAGAATCACTACTAGCTCATATGACTACTGGAAAAATCTACTCACATTCTAACTGTAACTGGATGTGTGGCATGCTTGATTTTGTTTAGATTGAAAAAGTCATGTAAATAAAGGTTACAGCACACAGGAATAAATAGCCTTGAACCTGTGAAACTAATTCCACATGATCAAAGATCTTTCTTAGGTATCACCATTCTCCAGGTCTCCTTCTTGACAATATTTGTGATAACTATTAATGAAAAATTAGCTGAAACTAAACAAACCCTTTACTCTAATAAAGAACAAAGAATGTCAGTCATGTTAGGAACTTGATATGAAAATAAAATAAAAAATTCTTAAAAAAAAATATAATATATGAACCTTGTAATTTGTAGCAGAGTGTTTACAATTAATTAAATACATGTTTGCTTTTCCCCTTCATCACACATTATAGTGTTACACTGTGAAGTGTTCCATGACTCTCCAAAATTGATCTTTGAGTATAACATAGACAAATATAGGAACAATTCCCTAGGAAAAATTCACTACTTACTGAATTCAGTGTTCAAACATACTGTTTTGTTGGTACAAACCATCTACCATTTGGTGTATTTATATTTCTTCTCTAAACATTTTTGTGACATACATTTTTAATTTAATGACAATGAAAGAGAAGTGAAAATGGAGGTAGGAAAACTTGTCCATGTTTACATTACCCCCATCTCAAACATATGTTTTTGGCAAGAGATAGGGATTCACATATGATCTTACCTTCATTCTTCTTCAAAATATGAACCAAGTTACTATTTGTTATTCACATGTATATTCCCCAGGCAATTATTATTAAGTCATTAACATTAAGACCACCACATTTTTCTCTCAACTAAAATACTACGGTCAGAACTCAGGTTGCAGAAAATAGCGAAGGACAACACTGGGTTTGAATATTACGTCTTCAACTTCTTTAGTACTCTTCTAGGACCCTGTTCTGCTCTCTGCCAGAGGCATTGTTCAGCAGCCAGTAAATTAATACGATCAATTACAATCAAGCATATTTAATACCACAAACTCTCTTGATGTCTATAATAATAATAATTTTCAGAAATTACCTTCCTCACACTTACCGAAATGCACTCAGAAGTCTCACATTCAGAAATCTGGGTCAAATTTTCTCCCCAAATCCTAGTCTAAATGGCACTAAAGTCTTAGGATTTCACTGCAATTGCATGGGCGAGATCACGTGAAAGTATGACAGGGATTCCTAACAGGAGGAGACAGTGGGTGCTGAATACAGCTCTACTCTGCATGGGCAGAATATACCTTAGTCCCTTTGGACTGTTCTACCTTACCTTTTTGGCCAGAGTAGCTTAAGCATCCAAAAGCTGCAGCTAGTCTTTTCCAGCCTCCTCCTCCCTGCACTGTGAAGTTGTTCCATGCCTGTTATTTTAAGGCACTTCAAATACAAGGTTTTTAATTTAAATGCTGGCTGTTACTTAATGGTATAAAACCAATTTCAAAGGACAAATCTAATAAAATGTGAGCTAGACACTTACACATGGAAAGATCATCAGGTTTTGATTTTGTCCTGCACACATGGAATATGAATGAGTCAGAGACAGTTACTTCTGGAGCTCTACAAGGACTTTCTGTTTTTCAGTAACAGCATTACCCATGGTCAATGTAATGTCACTCTGACAGCAGTAATTTCCTAGCAGATACAGTCTTCCATATTTATAGAAACTGATAAGAATTCTGCTGATTGCTAGTGACATTCTGTCTAGACTATAGAGACAGAGAGAGATCCACTCGAGAAAAGAATGTTATATATTAGAGCAATATTTCATATGTTAACGTCTAGGAGAATAAAATTATCCTAAAAGATGCATAGCAATTAGCGTTGTAAGGAGTTAAGAAAGGTGGCAACAAAGAATATTTAGCAGGGAGGACAATTGAGACAATTGATTCAAAGGTAAAGAGATGACAAACTCTGAAAGAGTCACTGTGATCATCAGCTCTGCCTTTCCTTTATAATCCAAACAAGAGAATGACCTGGTATTAAATCCTGTTTCAGTGAGCGTATCTTTTTTTGATTTTTGCTTTCTTTTTGCAGGGTGAGGGGAATGGGGCAGAAAGAGGAAAGAGAATACAAACGTGAATTGAAAACTCCCAGAGATTGAGATTAGCGATAAATAACCCCTTGGTTACTCCAATCATTAAAAAAACCCGCTCTTAAAAAAGAGGCATTTTATAGAGCTGACAAGCTTGAATTTTAGCCTAGCTTCAGCTTTCAGGTGTTGGATTTTATTTTTGTGCAGCTGAGTAGAAAGTCTTTTATTGCCACAGTTCTGTTGCTCACATAAGATGTGCTTCCATTTTAACCTGCTCTCTGTTAAAAAAAACAGGTTGTGCACCTTAGCCCTCCTCTGCTGGAATGTTTTCCAATCCTTTACTCATATTCATACCTCTTCTCTAAATCCTTAGTGATTTATAATTATTCTCAATCCCCCTAGGGATGCCAGGCCAGCACGCAGAACTCCATGGAGGCTACACCTTAGTCACATAAAGAAATAGTATAAACTCCCTTTTCCTTCTCAAAATTCTCCTGCCAGCACGTACAAGGATAAATAGTGACCAAGAGATTTGTTGGTTATTCCTAAGCTCAATACATCCCCTTAAATTAAAAGTCAAGAGCATCTCTACCATAAGTAAATTCAGAAATATACTGGAGAATAAACATTGTGGTTACCACTTATCCTTGTACCTACAGCTTGAGGCTGACCAATCTGAAAAAATTCTTGACGCTTGCAGTACAGAATCCACTTCAGCAACACAGATCTTTTGTTAATAAATCATAATGAAAATATTACCATGTATAAATTTAAAAATATATTTATGAATTCAAGATTTAAACTGCCAGGAAGTCACATTTTAGCTCAGTAGAACCTCCAGAAATATCAAAAGAATTAAATCTGCAGAATTTTTTATCTTGATTACTAAAGGAATACTCAAACATCCTGGAATACGGTTAGCAGAATCTAAATGATCAAATATCATAAATTGTGTTGACATTAATCAAGAAGGATGCTTGCTAAAGTATTTTTACTGCCACTAGTCTTAAAAAAAAAAACAAACCAAAAACCACTTTCAAACATATTTTTCTTACAGAAAAAGGGGCTTATCTTCTGAATTGTCATGCTATGGTTCAAATAACTGAAGGAAAAACCAAACTCATTTTCTAATGCTTCAACTACTCTCCATTCAAAAGATCCAACTCATCGAATTTATTTACCGCAGCTGTCCTCATCACTATCATCCTCACAGTCAGTTTGACCATCACATCTTCTGGATGCCAGGACACACCTCCCAGAACGGCACTTGAAGTGACTGGGTGAGCATTCTGTCAATGACAAGGAACAGGCAGAAACAAAACTCCATAAGCTGCAAGCTTAATCATCACCGGGGTACGTACTTATTTATCACTGTGGCTGTTTTGGAAGGGTAAATGACAGGAATAGAAAGCTTGTGCGATACTAAACTGGAACTATGTAGCAGGCAAGACTCTTAACAATTGCACTGTGAATGGGGTGGAGCAATATTTTCCAGAGCTCTCCCTCACCATCTCTGTCAAATTTCAAAGCTTTGCCAAATAACTGGCATACAATGTTTAGATTGTGGGCATGGATTTTCTAGCTACTTTTCTCACTGTTGTGGCGGGGTGTGAAGCAGAAATAGATCATCTGATGTGTTGAAATGAGTATAAGAGATCCCCAGGATAAAAAAAAAATATATTTTTGCAATTGTGTGGCTATTTGAATTAATAAAACCATCTACAAATATCCACTAAGTAACCCTTACATCACTTCTGCCTCATCTTACAGAGTACCATTTTGAGAAAGCTTTATTTAAATGGTTTTGAAAAACCCACCCATTTTTTCACACTGTACATGTCCCTGACTGATGTACAACCTCCATCATGTGTTGCCTTTTTTTTTCCTTCCTGCAAAATCTCTCAGATATTTAATACCATGCAGTTCCTCGGGTAAATTTCAGGATTCAGTAAACAGTTGTACTAAAAATATCAACAATGAACTCAGGAGCCTTAGAAAATAACATTCTAATGATAAAAGGTATGTGAACTATACTGCCAACATTTAAGAATAACTCATTATGAAAATAACTGAGTTTACAATGCATACTGTCTTGGCCAGCAGTATTCTTGGATTCAGCACTGACTGGAAGAGAAGTTAAACAATTCAGCACATTGTAATAACTCTGTCAACTATAGCTTAAGTTGGAAAATCACCTGTATTTTGTAATCATAAACATTTTAAATGTTCTCAGAAGTTTAATTTCTTTTGTTACATGTGGGTTTTTCCAGAAATATTTATATAAGTTTTTAAACTTCCCAGGGAAGACTTTCTAACCAACATTGGTAGTCAGTAGAAATCTGGCACTGAATCAACATAAAATTCTAGCAGTAAGTGAACTCAAAACAACTCTGATAAGACCCCTTAATTAGTTACACTGTTTCTAAAAGAATACTAAAACCCCCTCCTTTCACATTGATTTTCCAGGAAAATCTGTTTCAGTGCTAAGATGATCAATAAGCAGTGAATCAGCTTATTAGGCAGAGTCCCTCTAATTAAAGTAAGAATTTTTTTAAGTTATAATTTTTATAAGTGAACAGAATTTATCTCTAGAAATGGAACACACTAGTCCTGTATACAGTAGTATATTTAAACTATAACCATTCTATGCTACATTTCAAAGCCAAATGATCTAATAACATAGGGAGGAAGGTTAAACGACATTTGATTACTGAGAAAATTAAATCACGTTATTTTTGTTTAATTCATCTTGTTGTGCCAAAATCTTACTTTTCCTTTCCTACAGACTGCTGTGTAATAACGGATAATTCCTTTCCATCAGCCCACTGCTGTAGAGGGAAATTATCTCCTTGTCTCTCAAGAGTCCCACAACAGAGGATTTCATTACTACGGTGTTCCACATCTTTATAAAATCCTCACAGCGATATATGTGCACATAGACTTTGCTTGAAGAAACAGTACTAACTGCTGTATATGCTTCACTGGTTTTTCATGATTCCTTCACTATATCCACAGTAATACATCTTCACTAAAAGAACTATAGACTAGCTTTCGCCCATTGCTTTCTCTGGGCAAGATCAAGACTGCGGAAGGACCGTCATCACCGTGTAGGTGAGTAGGAGGAGAGGAGTGAGAACTGAACACCATCAGCATATTGCAGGCACTGTAGCACACACCATCTCACTATTTTCCCAGCTACTTTACTGGCGTTTTGGCAAGAAAAAGAAAAGGCATGTCAGAATCCCCACATATCTCACATCTGATGACCACTGCACAAGGAAAAGCTGCATAACTTCTCTCTTCATGCATACAAAGAATATCTAGAAGTATTTAAAGCACTTTCATTCTTTTGTACCACGTTCACACCCACAATGATTAGTATTATGGATGAAATCAAAAAATGAAATTTTTCAGTTGCTACTGAAGCTGGTTTGGCACAACTCTCTACAAAACTTTCCCCAAACGCAAACCAAGAGCAAGCAATAGCTGGCAGAGATGGTAACATTATATATTTTTCTCGGAACTGTTGTGGGGCTCAGCTTTTTTAAGATTGCCAAGAGTCTGCCTCCTGGTTAGAAAAGCATTATTATATCATCTAAATAGGTAAAAAAGTGGAGTATAAACACAAGCAAGCAGTAGATGTGGTGTTAGCAACAAATCTCAAACACTGACTTTCACACATTGAGGGTAATTGATCCTTTCTTCGAATAGATTTCTTATTAGAACTTCCTCTTATCTGCAAACTGTAGGTATCCAAATTCCCTGAAACCCAGTTTGGAATCATTTCCACAGTTTAAACATCATACTTTATAGAGGAGGTATGGGGGGAAAAAAATCAGTGAATTTGGGAACCTAATTAAATCTTTACATTCCTGTTATATGTATTTATAGGAGTTACCTTCTACATCTTCATCTGGTGTTAGACAAGTTTGGTTGTCCGAGTTCTCATCTGGAAACTGAGTGCAGTCAGTATCTTCTGGCCACTGCAGACCTACAATCCCAAGCACAGACTCACAGCGTTCCTTAGACTGTACACATAATGTCCTGTGGAGACAAAGTGGAATTACGCAAAGTAACTTTTTGAAAGGCTTAGAAATTCCCAGTTATTGGAAGTTAATAATCCTAGCCAAAGTCAAAGACGAAGATCAAGGAAAAATCAGTTAATCAGATGTCTTTACATGAAAAAAAAATACATATCAAAAGATATGTTGCTACTGTTGAAACATTATTTTAAGTTACTGTATGCAGACTATTACCTGAGTTATAACATAACAGCCAAACACAACTACTTACAAACGTCCTCTCCTCTGTAAGGGATGGCAGAGAACCTTTTTTAAGAAGCACTAACTGCCCTCCTTGAGTAAAAAAAGCCAAATACATTTTATACCAGTGAAATGCTACCCCTTCTGATGATGCTACCTCAGAAACCATGAGGTTTCAGGACAAAATATTTAAACCTGCAAACAAAAGAACAAAGAACTCCCCAGTGAATTCAATAAAATTAAAAGTTTTGGGAAAATCAAAGCACAGATAAACCTAGTCTTGAGGGTGTTGTCAGTTAGAGCAACAGAAGCTTGTATCACACCTGTTAAAAGGCACAAATATAGTCTTCCTGCTGCTTTTTTTTTTTTTCTTTAACCATAGAAAGACAGGACTCACCACACAAAATTATTCAGTCCCTCTAAATTAATATCCTGTCTCTCAAAATACCCAATGTCAAATGCTTCAAAAGTACAAAGAGAAAAGCCATACTAGATAAAATCCTCTGTTATTTTAAGCATTATTTTAAACATTTAGCAACTCCTTTTGCCTGGAATCATAGCTCATGTGCTGTTCAATACAATAGTCTTGTCTTGTATCTGTGGTATTTTGAATCCCTGTTTGTTTCACCTGTCTCTTTTTTTTTTTTTTTTTTTCATTCTTGTGGAATATTAACTGGCAGTATGAGATTAGGAACCTCAAAATCCTTTTCACCTCTTCCTCCAAACAGAAACATGCATCATGCTTAACAGGTATTTATCTAGGCTGTTCTTAAAAACTCTTCAGTTAGCAAGATTTCATATACTTCCTTATCACTCATTCTCATAGAATCATAGAATCATTAAGGTTGGAAAAGACCTCTAACATCATCAAGTCCAACCATCAACTAACGCCACCATGCCTCCTAAACTAGGCCCTGGAGTGCCACATCTATACCTTTTTTGAACGCCTCCAGGGTTGATGACTCCACCACCTCTCTGGGCAGCCTGTTCCAATGCCTAACCACTCTTTCGGTAAAGAAATTCTTCCTGATGTCCAATCTAAACCTCCCCTGACGCAACTTGAGGCCATTCCCTCTCGTCCTATCGCTAGTTTCTTGGGAGAAGAGTCCAACACCCGCTTCACTACAACCTCCTTTCAGGTAGTTGTAGAGAGCGATAAGGTCTCCCCTCAGCCTCCTCTTCTCCAAACTAAACAACCCCAGTTCTCTCAACCGCTCCTCATAAGACTTGTTTTCTAGTCCCTTCACCAGCCTCGTTGCCCTTCTCTGGACACGCTCCAGCACCTCAGTGTCTTTCTTGTACTGAGGGGCCCAAAAGTGAACACAGTACTCAAGGTGCGGCCTCACCAGTGCCGAGTACAGGGGCACGATCACTTCCCTACTCCTGCTGGCCACACTATTCCTGATACAAGCCAGGATGCCGTTGGCCTTCTTGGCCACCTGGGCACACTGCCGGCTCATGTTCAGCCGCCTGTCGACAAGCACCCCCAGGTCCTTTTCCGCCGGGCAGCTTTCCAGCCACTCTTCCCCAAGCCTGTAGCGCTGCATGGGGTTGTTGTGACCAAAGTGCAGGACCCGGCACTTGGCCTTGTTAAACTTCATATAGTTGACTTTGGCCCATCGATCCAGCCTATCCAGATCCTTCTGCACAGATCGTCTCATACACAGATACCTATTATTTTCCTTATATCTAACCTATAGCTCTCCTGATGTACTTTAAATCAATTGCTTCCTGGTTTAACCTCAGTGAACATGGTGAACAATCTATTTTCTCACAGAAGCTCACTTTTACCTATCTGAAGGCTAGTTGGACTAGATGATCGTCGTAGGTCCCTTCCAACTGCAATAGTCTATTCTATTAAAAATATACATTTTGAAAATTATTGAACTGCTATTCCTCTCCTTGTTTTGAATACTTCAGATAGTAATCACAGACGTGTAATAAACTGCATTTAATGATCTTAAAAAACATGGTTCTCTACCTTTTGCTATGGAATTCCAAAGCAAAATTTCTGGCATTTTCAATGGAAACAGGAAATTGGGAAAGACTAATACAACAGGCAATGTCAGTCAAGAATTAAATGCAGTATAATATAGTACCTGCAAGGTGGGATCCGCTGATTTGTATGGGGGTCACATTTTGGTACTAAGATTGTACAGGCAAAAAACATAAGGTACTTGTAGCAGTTGGTCTGAACCAAGGCTGGGAAAAGAGAAGACTCCCAGCTGATGGAGGCTTCCTTCTGCGTCCTGTGGCCCAGGTAGTTGGGGTAATAAGTATAGTTGTAAGGCAAGTTCATACAGAGTTCCAGAGTGATTGGTTCACACTGACCTTTCACAGAAAGAAAACAAAAAAAGAAACACAAATGGTGTGAGATGAAATGAAATACAGAAGAAATAATTACATAAGTATTTAACAAATTCGTCAGTCAGGGGATTTCCTCTCAGTCTTGAGAAACTACAAGTTCCAGAGCTCAAGACCACATATGAGCCTATTCATACCAGTAAAGAAAGATGGCTTTGACCTCTGCCTACCTAATAACCTATTCAGAGACTTATATGCCCTTACCAATATGCATTAACTTCCTGAGTAACATCATAACTTTAACATAGTACAATAAACCATCCTTTAAAAACAGATTTATTCTTTTCAAATCAAATTTCTGATGATTTTCAAGAGCTCCTGTACCATACAGCAACACACTTCCTACTGGTGTACTATGCTACCATAACACGCCTCATACTGGCAGGGCAGTTGTCAAAATTAAGAAGACTGGGATCATAGGATACTTTGGGCTGGAAAGGATCTCAGGAGGTCTGTAGTCCAACATACTGATCAAAGCTTGGTCAGCTCTGGGTACTGATCAGGTTTCTCAAGGCTTTATTCATTCGGTCTTGAAAAATCTCCAATGACAGAGACTGCACAATTTCTCTGTATAGAAAACAGAAGGCAGGATTTTTTTTCTTTAATTTAATTTTTGCACCCCCAAGATCTGAAGGAAGAATGGGAACAATTAGGTTATGTGTTGCACAAACACTGAGTATATATAGACAGTCTACATGCTAATCATTTAATTCAGATAAGACATAATTGATAATAAAGAGAATGATAAGAAAGAGCAAAATAAATGCAACAGCTACAAGTCCATATGATTACACAGACTATAGCTATATACAAAAATCATCCAGCTTTTAGGGGGTTTATCACAACACCTATTGAACTGACTGAGTATTTTGGATTTAAAAAATTGTACAGTTTTCATATTTCTTCCCAAAATGGTAGTCAGAAATATTTATTTTTCAATTTTCTACCACAACAGAAAACAACAGACAGAATTTCACTTCAATTCAGACTGAAATTCAGCTTTTTATTTAGCACTGAGACCAATGTGAAATTATTTAATTTTATTTACTTTTGAAATTTTAGAAATTTTTCCATGAAAAAGTGTACTCTTCAAGAGTCATTTGTTATCAAAAGACTGCATATATTTGCCTATTCTGGAAGCAAATGTATCTTAACATGATTAATATTCTCCGCCAGCCAGTTGGTAGTGTCAGTTGCCAGCACAGCATGGCAACTGCATGATCCTATAGCTGGATCTTTGAGAAGAAGTTGAAAGAAGATCCAACAGTCAATTATTCAGCTGATCAGCAGAACTCGCCAGTCTTTCTTGGACTGGCATTCCCTGTTATAACCTCTTTTAGTATTTACGTCTAATCTGAGCTCATTTTATATACAGCTTTTCCTCTCTGCTAAATCCTTGCATACTGCCAATACTGAACTATTTCTGTTTTCTCAAACCACTTAGTTCCAGCTTTGGGGTATATGAGGTTCAAAGACTTCAACAATCCTCCTCACATTACTGCCATTTCCTTTTCTTCATGATGAACTCTCCTTTGTCCTCCCACACTTCAGCCCCAGTCACCCAGATCAGTTTGGTTTTGTCTTTTGATTTTTCCCCAGTAAGCATCTTTTCTTGGTGTGTACAGAATATTAGATGTCCATCAGTATTTCATGAACCCGAGTACATGAACACAAAAGTATATGCAATATTCTAAGTGTTTGCATAACATAACATTATTCAACACTAAAGGGTAGAAATGCACATATATCATTCTCTCTTTTGTTATGCTTCACATTTATAGGGGTTTAGATGAACTCTAGAAGAAAATCTAGTCCACTGAAATGCCCCTGTAGGATAGCTCTTCACACGTTTTCAATATGATTACAGTTTTCACACTGTGTTTAGAAAGCTTCTATCACATTATGTGCAAAAGTGTCGTTGCAGGTTCGAAAAGAATACCGTTGACTCTCACACCCAATTCCCTACAATCCACAAGCAGAGTAACAAACAGAACATACACTCCAGGGGAACATCTGACTGAATTTAAGTAACCCAAATGTTAATCTTTCCTTCTGATGTCTGTCCTACAGTTTAAGAGATCTTGCTACTCCCTTTTTTCTAGTATATGTAAGTACAACCTAATGAGTGGAGAACAACGAATAAAATTTATTGCATCTTTTATCCTAAATAAAAAAAAAAACCCAAACAGATTATGCCTGGGTTTAATATCTTCAGGTATTTACCATTAACTTGCTCTACCTACTATATAGGAATTAGTTCCAAACATAGCAACAGAAGTGAATGTGATATTTCACAGAATCACAGAACAGCTGAGGTTGGAAGGAACCTCTGGAGGTCATCTGGTCCAAGCCCTCTGCTCAAGCAGGGCCACCTAGAGCCGGTTGTGCAGAACCACGCCCAGACAGCTTTTGGCTGTCTCCAGGGATGGAGTCTCCACAGCTTCTCTGGGCAACCTGTGTTCAGTCAGCCTCGCAGTTAAAAAAGTGTTTCCTTATGTTCAGAGGGAACCTCCTGTGTTTCAGTTTCTGCCCATTGCCTCTGGTCCTGTCACTGAGCAACAAAATAGCCTGTCTTTTTCACACTCTCCCTTCAGATATTTGTTCTGTTATCCTAAATATGTTGTAACTGCATTATAATGCAGAGCCTAATCTGATCAGACATTATCACACATGGAGAACATACATTGTATTCAGTATTGCAAAATGTGGCCTATGTTTTGGAATTTTCCAATCAAAGAGTTGTTTGGGCCAGAAAAATACTGCTTTGTCAAAACTGAAGTTTTCCATGGGAATTCTCATCTCTTACCAAAGACAAAATAACTCTGGTCAAAACATGAACAGAGAAAATAACATGAAAAAAGACAGCAGTACTTCCAGTTGCTATGCAAGAAAAATGTCTCCCAAATTTTCTTGCTGTTCCATTGTGTATAAACAATTAAATATCCAGTGGACCAGAAAGGGAGAAAGAGAGATGATTCAGAGGTCTAATTCAGATCATGTATTACTCCTGTTGAGAATTAGACTGTTGCCCATGATATGATGAGGAAACACCTTCACTAAAAAGCTCTTGGGTTTCTCATGACATGGAATAGGAACATTGTTTTAGAACTCAATTATCACATGTCAAAAAATGTTTTTCACTATCTTGTAACATAGTCCTAGCCACTCAAATGTTTTCCAAAATTGCTGTCCATACATACAATGGGATACAAAAATCTGCATTGATCAGAAAAAAAATTTTGGACCACAGGAGAAACTGCTCTGGACCACAGTAAATCTCCTACTGATTTATCCACAAGGAAGATGAGTCCAAGAAAGAAAGTACGCTTTCAGCTCTCTCTTATTGTGAGAAAGACTGAATTGCAGTCACATCGCTTGAAAGACTGTTGCTTTTTACAGGACTGTGGTTGCTGTTTATGAAAGGTAATTTGCTTAAGAGAACTGCTTCCTGAGTATGTAAGAACTAGAGGCTACTGTGGGAATTTACAAATTTTCCTACTTGTTGGGTAAGGCTGCTGCTGGTGCCTTGTTTGCCAGCCAAATAGAGGACCTGTCTTACATACGACTAGTGACTACGCAGCCATCAGCTGTGAGTCTGATGTTGATCCTGTCACAATATATCAGATACATTTTATGTGTTCTTTATGAAGCAGTTTAAGTTATAAGTATTTAAAAAATAAATAAAATTACAAAATACTGTCTTTTTTTGACCTGAGTAAATGTGAAGTTGCTACAGTTTTAAACATATAAAACAGGGTTTAGTGTAATGCCAGTTAAGTTTTGGAAGCATTATGAGTAAAGAAGTTTTGAAACAGCAGATAGAAATATGGAAGCCCCCGTTCCTGGGTAAACCGCAGCTTTGTGGCAGTCAGTAACGCTCAAATAAAAAAGCCGAATCTTCAAATGGAGAAACTGAGAAGAAACACTTGTTCTTAGAGGCACAGGCTGCTAAAGCTGCTGCTTCTCCTGCAGGCAGAGATATCTGGGACTAAACATCCTTCTCTCCCATGAGCCTTCAGCCCACAGAGAATCAACCTTATAATTCGCACTTAAACTTGTGACAGCTAGAGTGGAGTTATTCAAGTCAGTAACTATATCTCAATGAATACTCATGTATTCTGACCTTAAAACATCAGGAAAATATCACCTTCAAATCTCAAAGACAAGAAAAGATTACTTGAGGAACTGTTTTCTCTGGAGACGCCAGGTACCTACAGTTTCAAGGGATTTCAGCAGGAACTGCAGATGTGGTAGACAACCAAAGTAATTTGATCTGTCGTGATATCTCATGTTTGATTTCTGCTTGATTAGTGTATGCATCCCAACATAGACTGCTTCCTTTTCACCAGGAGGGGGACAACCTCTCATGGGAGATAATATCTGACTATGACTTGCAAGACACAGAAAAGAAAATGACTGAGATAATTCAATGAAGATATCTGAGATTTCAACCAAAAAAAAATTTAAATTATTTTTAAAATTTAAATTTGAGTAAAAGTTTTTAAAAAATGAAGTGGATTGTTATTAGTTTTGTGTTATATGGATACCTCCCTTCCCACTTCATAACCCTTTCTAAATATTTCTTGAAGGAGAATGATGGTTTGGTTCCCAACAGGCAAGTAAAAAAACCCAACACCTACTACTCCAATCACCTTAGAAGGTGATCCTTCTCACCTGAATAGTTTGGTTATGGATATGGATTAGAGGACAGACCTACACAGGTGATGTACATAGTAGGCATCTGCTGCAGACTACCTTAGCAAAAAGAGGAAGTAGGTGAACCCTTCCTCAGGGAGCTGGAAGATGCCCCATGATTGCAGGCCCTGGTACCTGTGAGAGTTTTAATCATGCTGATATCTGCTTAAAGGACAGCGAGTTGGTCTCAATGGAGAGCCTCCTCAGACCACAGGAAGAGCCATTCCAATGCAAAGCAAGTCAAGCAAGTGTGGCATAAGGCCACCTTGGCTGAACATGGATCTCCTGATCAAGCTCAAACACAAACGAGAAATACACAGAAGAGGGGGTAGAGCACTTAAGTAAGTGGAACATAGAGACATTTCCCGTGCATACAAGAATGGAGTTAGAAAAGCCAAAGCTCAGCTAGAGTTGAAACTGCTGAGCAATATAAAGGGCAAGAAGGAGCGCTCTTACAAGTACATTGGCAGCAAAAGGAAACATAAGAAAAATGTGGGTCTGCTGCTCACTGGGGCAGGGGAACTAGTGACCAGGGACACGGAAAAGACCAAGGTACTCAATGTCTTTTCTGCCTCAGTTTCCACTGAGGAACATCATTGGAAGGCTGCTTCATATCATCTTCAAAAGGTCATGGCAACCCTGGCACCTGATGACTGGAAAAAGGCAAACACCACATCCATCTTTACGAAGAGCAAGAAGGAGGATCCAGGGGTCTACAGTCCAGTCAGTCTATCCTCAGTCCCCAGGAAGATTATGGACCAGTTCCTTCTGGAAGACATGTCCACACATGAAGAAAAAAATGTGACTGGGAACAGCCAGTATGGATTTATCATGGGAAAATCATGCCTGATTAATCTGATTGCTGTCTCTGACAAGATGACTGGCTGTCATTCCCTTTTATTCAGCACTGGTGCATATCTGGAGTATTGTGTCCTGTTTTTTGGCTCCCCAATTCATGAAAGACATCGACATACTGGAATGAGGTCAGTGGAGGGCCACCAAGCAGGTTAGGGGACAGGATCACATGATCTAGTGGCAAAAGTTGGGAAAGGAGGGTTTGTTCAGCCATCAGAAAGGAAGGCTAAGGGGAGATCTTGTTGCTGTTAACAATTACCTAATGGGAAGGTGTAAAGCAGAGGGAGCCAGTGCGCAGGGATAGGATAAGGGGCAAAAGACACAAGTTGTAACACAGAGAATTCCAGTTACATATACGGAAAAAGGGGTTTTACCATGAGAGTGGCCTAACACTGGAACAGGTCTCCCAGAAAGACTGTGGAATCTCTGTCCTTTGAGATACTCAAAACTCAGCTGCACAAGGTCATGGGCCACATGACTTAATTGGCACTGCTTTGATCAGGAGTTTGGACTAGTTGACCAACGGTGTGAACTAACTTCCTTCTAATGCTAAACATGATACTTATGATTGTCCCTTCTCAAAAAGTTAAGAGAAGCATTGATAGAAGCACATGTAAAGCATACATGCGCAACTATCTCATATCTTTACTTTAGCAGTATCTAAAGGCCCCAGCATGAATGGTGCCTGTCTCAAACAAACACTTGAGGCTGACAGCCACAACTTTAGAGAGACTGTGGACTTTAGACTAGTTGACCTTCCCATATCCATTCCAACCTAAATGGAATAACATTATCCAAACAAGCTACCAAACCATAGCTTGCAGAAATAACTGCTCAGCACAAAGCAATTATAGGATATGTCTACACATTCATATGTAAGTGAAAGCAAGCCTGCCCATGTGCCAGGATGACCTGAATTGATGTGACTGTTCTAACACATCACCAAGTTTTAATTAATTCTGAATAATTCTGAATACAGTTCTGCCCCAGTTTCAAAACCTAGCCAAATATACTTCTTTTGAGTATCTGTTCACAGTGCTGCATTGTACAAGTGAGAAAGAGAGCTGCTCAGAAGCAAGCGTAGAGTGGGTACAGGAGGCTTGCATAGAGTGGTATAGTACAGGACATAGAAATGAAGATACACAGTGTTGAAGACCCTCATCCTCTACGATATGTATTGGTCAGAATAACTTGTTTTGCCAGTTTGGGTATCAAAATTATTCCTTCCTAAAAGGGCTAAAAGTTCTCCTGACTACTAAACACAGTACCATATTTTCTTATATTTTGAAAATAAACCAGTAGCTTCTGCTTTACGCTTACGCTATGTTGTTTACTTTATGTAAACATTAAATGTCATTAAATGTTAAGAAAAAGTGCAACTGTAAACACCCATTAAGAACGTATCAAAAATTCACAGAAGGAAAAATATCTCAATGTCAAATGTTATAAGTATCTCTTAGTACATCAGTAATCAAAAGTTATGATGAAACTTTTGTTTCAACTTTGCCCTTTTCAATACTTAGTCATTACACATGTGCATTAGATAGATAGTAAATTAAAGTATTATTTACTGTGTCCTACCCTGCATCCACATTATACTCTAAAACACCCTAAAACAAGTGACATTATGAAGCATGTGACCTACTTACTGCAGTTTGTCTGGCTGTTTCTCATCTCACAGAGAGAAGTTCCACAGGGATCAGGACAGGAAGTACAACTCTGGTCTCCCTCCAGACAGAGGGTTTGACCTGAGGAAAATAGAAATTTACTAGTCTAATTATTTACCAGACTAATAAAAATGACTGGAGTGTAGTGATGAGAAAATACAGAGTTTACATTACAATTAAGTATTTCCTTTACGTAGTTAAATAAGTACCCTACAGCATTTCAAGTGCAGTAAGGAAATGTAAGGAAGAAAAGTGCGCGGCACTGTCCAGGTGTCACTTCTCTTTACTCTTATGTTTAATATAAGAATTTATATCACAGTTTCTGGATGAGAGGTATGGATCTCTGAAAGCCATTTACCATGATCCTCTGGCAGAGTATGAAAAATCATGTAAACCAGATTTCAAAGGGAACAATAGGTCCTAGCTGAAAGAGAATACCCTCTGGGAATTATTCTTCAGTGCCATTCAGTTGATCTGCTTCTCATTTTATGATTGTTTTGGTGGACAATAAAAACCATCCTGAAGAAAGGTCATCAGAGCTGAAGCTTTATTGTCTTTCTTTGGCTGGTTAAAAAACAACAACAAAAAGACACCCAAAAAGGCTATGATCCTAAAGATGGAATTCAGAATAACTAAAACCAGCACTTCATCAAAAAGTTTTTGGAGCACATTACCTGGGTAGTTAGTTTCTCTGACAAATCCCTGGACTTCTTTCTGCCTCATAGTGGTGATAGCTCCTTTCCAAACCGTTAAATTCTCTCTTCTATATGACTTTTGCAAAACCAGTCATTTAATTTACTATTCTGTACACAGAGACTGAACTGCTTGGATTTTATCATCTCATCCTGTTTAAAATGGTTTATTGCAACTCTTGCTTAGTGTTTGTATTGCACTACGGTACACAAACATTAATCATTCAGTCATGGCATCTTTATATCAGGCATACAGAAGATGCTGAAGAAACATTTTGTTTCAATGGCCTTGACAACAACCTTGTCCCAAAGAACTGATGATGTAGTCCTACCTATTCAAAATTATGTGGATTTACTTCCTTTCACACATGTTATATATTGAAGCAATAGAGGTAGTTTCTTTTGCTGTAGCAATTGACTGTCTTGTTTTACAGGTGTATCTGATTGCAAAATGGAACTTGAAAGGTAGGGAAAACTTTTAACTTCTAAAGCTATCACAAATCTTTACATTAAAATTCATTTTTAAAGCTCCTTCTTATCCCACAGTGGAAGAGTGTCTCAACTCTTTAAAAATCCTTGTGCTACAGTGTAGATTCTTTTGATCCCAGCACAGTCAATGCTGAATTTCTATAAACACACTCCACCCTGTCTTTTGAAGGGATCACAGAACCAGTTGTAAGTACATCTATATTAGATTTCTATTGTCACAAAATGAATGACAGCAGTAATGTTAATAGATGCCATACCTTAAATTTCCTTAAGGGACCTAGTGAAGAAGACCATTTTTCTCATTCGGATATAGATGAAGCAATGGTCATTTGTAATCCCTGTATGTATATATTTGTACTATTACACAAGGTCTCTGCATCCTTACATAGGCAAGTGGCAAGTCACTACATCTTGACCTCAAATTTCTATGCTGATTTCACATATTTGCTGTGTTTGTAACAAAACCAATATTCCAGATCACTTCAGCCCTAACTTCACTGGCTCTGCTAGGCATATCCAAATTATTTGATTTGTAGAGCAGAGAAGTCTTTGTATTAAGTGTATGTCCTATTACATTTTCTGTAATTGCTGAAATCAACAACATACATAACAAATACAAAAGAAGTTACAAACAAGAATTCTGCCTTGCTTTTACATGGACTTTGCAAGGAACTAAAGAGGAATAATCCAAATGAAGTCCAAATTCTGCCTACATATTCTCACGCAAATTTGGGACGGACAGGATATGGTTACATAAAGGAAGAATTTTGCTCTACACAATATTGCAAAATATTAGACAGAGTTTTTTGCACATTGAAGAATTAATAATAAGAACAAGGAAAACTTTTGTATTTAAAAGTTTTGCAGTTTAATGCTAAGCAGAAAAATCTTTTAGCATATAGTGAGATCATTGACTACATAATTATCACCCCATCCTACTCCTCTGCATTTAGCATCCTTGAATCTATATCTGTTCATCTTACCAAAAAAAGATTTTTAACCATTTCTTCAACATCCACAGAGGCAAAAAGCAGTGAAAACAAAGCACATCACTGACTTCTAGCCCAGATCATGCATCAACATTTTCAGTGAAATTCTCTTTTACTAGTGATAAACAAATTTAAGAGGCTTAAGTTAGATGAATTTTAAAAGTGGAAACAGTTGCTTATAGAATGCTCTAAATAGTTTTGTACTTTTCAATTTATCCCATTCTCCTGCCTCATCTCTTTTATATTAGAAATGATAGTTTCATTATCAGCAAGAGAAATGGAGGATCATGAAATTCATAGAATAAGACTGAGGCTGGACATCAGGAAAGATGAAGAATAAAAACTGAGCATTTTTTGAGATTGCACAGTCAGATCTAAGGACAAAACTTGGTCCTCGGTTTTTAGATTGCCACAGTCAGAACTGGAAGAAATTTCATGCAAGACCTTTTTGCAATGTCAACATTGATTGTGAAAAAGAATAATGGTAATTTCTATGTTTCAACTTTTTTGTTATTTTTTGGAATGGAGATGTTTAACTTGGAGTAGGAAGACCCCCAGAGCTTAATATGAACAGAAGGGACTGAGTAGACATGCTTACGAAAGAATTTCTTCTCACCTGTTTTCTAAAGAAATGAGGCTTATATAATCACAGTGTATTTATCTTATGATAATAGGTCTGTTCTACTCTAATAACTTTTGAATAGGTTGACCTATTACCACTACCTCTGACAGCATTAGAGTTTTCTAAATAAAGTTAATTCCTTCGATTTCTTAAAAATAAGATTCATAAGCGAAAGACATTTATAATTCTTGCATTGAAGGAAAGGCTGCAATCTGAACCTATACCTTACCAGAAACAAGAGAGTTACATGTGAAAAATACCTTAAAATGCTGAAACCATCACAACATGACAACATCTCCTTCTGAGCGTCAAAATGTACCACAGGACACAAGTCTTCGGGAAACCATGTTCTGGGGCTCAAGAAACTGCCTGGTTTGCTTTTCTTTCATACAATTCATCATGAGACAGCTATTAAGTAGCTGCGAAATCTTACATTCTCATATATTTTCCCTTAGTCATGCTAAATCGTTAGTTTAGTTACGAAAACATCCTTTCTCTGACTCCCAAGTTCTGATGAAAAAAGGATTTTCATGAGAAAATTCCTCCTCAAATGACACCAATTCCTGTGACAGTAGCTTCTAATTGCTGCAGACAATGTGAATATGTATTAATTAATTTCAAGTAACAGCTGATCATGTCAGATAACCAAATACTATGCTAAATTTCACCCCAATTTCTTTAACCTTTTATATTTTTAAGGACTAATAAAACCTGCTTGCAACTTCCTGTGTGAAAGCAGACACCAACCAGCCTTAGCAAGTGTTATTTGGAAGGCAAAGAAAGTAAATTTTTCAGAGAGCTTTAGGTACTACATTTTAGGTTACAATACTTAGGCACTTCAGAACAAAGCAGTCAATGGTAGGTTCAGTAAGAAGAGTAAAGTGAGGGATATCCTTACTTTC
>WAAD01024797.1:75241-120960 GCA_013389945.1 Fregata magnificens
ACCAGACCCTGACTATGACATGCTAGAGAGAAAAAAAAGATTATATTCTGATCAACTTAGGTTAATGAAGGTCTTAATTATTTTTGAAAATCATCTGGAAGTTATTTTAGGAGGAGCTGATAACACTGCTTAGCACTGAAGGTCACTATGTTTCCAATAGCCTACAGCTGTGCTGATCTTTAACTACAGGGACTGAAACTATATATGTCAGGTATTAGCAACAGGCTGAGATGAAGGTTCAGCTTTTCCAAGAAAAAAAAACCCTCGTTTTTCCTCATATAAAAATTGTCACCTTTTCTTTGCCCACTTAGTTACATTCCTTTACTCACATTGGGTTCTTAGATTTCAGGGAAAATTGTAGGATAGTGGTTGCAAAGTCAAGCACTGAATGGCAGCAAGAATCAGAGCAGCATAAGCATATATCTTATGAGAACCTTAATCACATTAAAACATGTGCTTGTTCCGCAACACTTGATTTTGCATCCTCAGCAATATTCTAGTATAGTGGTTTTGCAGATATACACCATCATCATTGGAGTAGACCAAAGTCCAAACTCTGACAAGGTGTGATAGGTTGCATATAGACACATCAGAAAGCTGTCACAAACTAAGAACGCCTACAGTTTAAGAGGCTATATACATTCATTCATTACTCTTTAATGGGAACATTACAATTAACAAAAAGCTAATTCTGCAATTAACAAGAAGCTGAAACACAAGGCAATGCTGGTGCTTAACAATGGCAAGAAATGTTTAATTTGCTGCAGCTGTCTACCAGAAGGGACATTTGTCAAATGCAAACTTCTGAACTCAAATAAGCTTATAGTTTTGCCTTACAAGTAATAAATAACTATATTACTTATTTTACATTTTGTTTTTTATTTTTAAAGAAAGAAAAAACTAATTTAGAGATTAAGGGAACTTACAGCAATTGATTTCATCTGATTTGTCTATACAGTCATGGTCACCATCACATACCCAATCAGCTGTTATACATCTCCCATCTCCACACTGATGATGTGTCACTGGATTACAATCTAAATAAAATGCAAATTTGAGGACAAAAAAAAGGATGTTACCATTTGTATAATTTATATTATTGATCAATTGTTCTATGCCTATAAGCTAATAATTCTTAGTAATGAGCCATTTTGCATTAGTAAACTACAATAAGAGATTTTCTGTACCTGCAGATTTTTCTGCAGATGGTAGTTACATATGTTCTCAATTCTATTGCTGATACATATAGTGGCGTGCTCATTCCTTCTCTCAGGTGCACAGTTGTTTCCATTTGCAAACTAAAAAATTTCTAAGATTTTTTAAGCAGATTAGAAGATCTTCTGGCTTCCCATCTCATGGAATGATTTTCTGTTAGCCAACATTTTCAGTTGTCATCAGAGAAAATCATTCCCTACATTTATCTTTTTACTAAGAAGCAAAAAAAAAAAATAAATAAATTCTCAACTGCCATATTTGGCACTAAATCAGAAACTATGGTTTTTGCATACATTCAGAATTTTCCATAAGAATTATCTACAAAAAAACTATTCCAGTCTTCATCTTACCCTTTCTACCCAAATGCTTCCACAAATAAAGAAAAGCATTCTGTTTAGCAGGCTGACTTTACACCAAAATAAATTGGGAGCGTAGACACAGTCCTGTTTGCCAAATCTGCTATGAAACCCATTTACAGCTTGTACAAAAGGTTAGATCTTAAATTTTATGTAGACAAAAACCATTTCAAGATAGGAATGGTAGGAGTCAGATTAATGTTTAGAAAAACCTTTAATCAAAGATGGTTTGTGGGGAAAAAAAAAAAAACCACAAACCCAAAAGTGACAAAAAGTAGTGAAAAATCTTAGAGTATGTTTAATTTGGAGAAGAAACATAAAACAAATCTCAGAAAAAATGTGTCTTGATTTTTAGTTTTGAAATTCTCTCTGTATTCCTTAGAAAAGCAAAAGAAAAAAGTGCGATATAATATTTTAACTTTTAAAGAATTATTTTAGAGCACTTAATTTTTCTCAGGTGTAGTACCAGGAGCAAAAGTTAGAAAAAATAAGGCTTTCAAAGTTTTCCAATATTTACATGTGAAGATTATTCTTTTTTATGGCAAAACTTCATTATTTTCTTATGAAAGTTAAGTGTAGGCAGAAAGACAAATATAAGGAGGCAGAACATATAAAGTTGATTGAAAACAGAATTTGAAAGAAACAGAATTTGATCATCAAAACATACAAGTTCACTGTGAAGCTTATGTAAAAATAGTTCAGCTATAAAACAGTTGGCATCACCAGTGTGTAGCCTCTTAAGGTTTGCTTGAATCTCAGTTAAATTCAGTGAAGTTAGCAAGAAAGCAACCATAACATCTTGAATTATTTTAAAACAAATTGCAAATCAGAATATTTCTTCCAAATACCACTACCTTTGAAATTTGGATTAACCCAGAACTCTCCTTTAAACCTTTTCAAATTGCATATAGAATTTGTGAGCTGTTTTTACTTTGCCCAAAACCAGTAACAGCAGGGTATATTACTCTCTTAGTAGTTTAAGGAAAAAGATTCTTGGCTTCGGCAATACTGCTATCTTAAAGACTTTAGAAAAGCATAAAACTTTCATTTACCACAGTTTTCTTCATCGCTAAGGTCTCCACAGTCATCATATCCATCACAAACAAAAGTATAATTTAGGCATTTTCCCGTGTTGCAACGAAATACATCATCACTGCAGTCTACAAACCAAATTTTTGTAAAATGTTAACATGACATTGGAACATTCATATAAACTATGAACACTGGAATGTATTGACTAAAACGAGATTAGCTAAAGATACCCTACAATTTACAGGTCTGCATGAATACTCAATGTGTACCAGTTTATTAGAATCTAATATGGAAGAACAAGAAAAATCAATAGCAACTTTTAGACATTTTTATTCTGTTATACATTTGTTCTGTATTCTGTACCAATTGCTTTTTTGATCAATACCATGAGGAGAAAGTGCTCTGGTTACACATATGGACCAAAATGTTTAATTAATTTATACACATAAAGTTCTCAAGAAAGGTTGTGGGCTTCCTTGGCTAGATTGCTAGGACAGTCTTGAGCACCTGATGTGGCTATTGGGTGGAGCTGAAGCTTCTAACAGCAAAATCAAAACCCCCAGACCCTGCTTTTGAGCCTACCTTTGATCTTACAATGGTTTCAAATGAGCTTTATGCTTTACGCAGTTTTGAGCTCAGAATTTGGCCTGATGCTGTGTCATCGAGGAATTCTTAGCACTTTCAGCCCTAAATGGGTTTAGCCTTTGTTTCCACAGCTGAGGCCTTCAGTAAAGGCCCTGACAAATGTTCTCTGAGAATATCCAAAATGCTTGAAGAATAATATCAGGTTTGATAAAAACATGGAATCTACGTTGTAGTTAGGAAAGGGGGGAGAAGAGAAAATAGGGTTGGTGGTGTCTGGTCCCATTAGTAATAACTTTTGATTACAAGCACACAGTTGGGAAGTGGGTGACCTAGTTTCACTGCCTTCCTCTAGGCTTTTCCTTCACAACTGTCTTTTCTAGGGAGAATGCCAGGATATAGAACAGCTGGGTGGACAATCCCTCCTTCTTGTTAAAGCTATGCCACTGGAACCAGGGCAGTTTTTTGTGCCCTTTCTTACTGGGATATGTGGGCATTTTAAATGGGCTCTTTCCTGGACAACATACAGAAAGAGGTCCAAGAGCCGGGACCGGAACACAAGTCTCTCCCCTCAGCTGAGATGCTAAACAACAGAATCATGCTACCACTTCTCTCCTCTTGGCGTGTGACTCCTGTGTTCATGATTGCACAGGGGTCCCACTTTGAAAAGAAGGGTGTCCTTCTAAGTACATTACACACTGAAAGGTGCAGCACTCTCCCACAAGGTGCAGTAGGGTTTCTATCCCTCCAGATCAAAGTCAGCCAAGTGTTCCACCTCTTAGGTGAGTGCTCTAACTTTAAGTTTCTCAAGGCTTTACCAACCTCAACTCCAGAACTTGAACAAGAATCGCTTCTTCCCCTTCCCCCCACAGAAGTATTCATACTTTCTACAAGTTTCACATCATCTTAGAAAGTCCAAACAGAATTTATAGCACAATGTGAAGGACAACGCTTCAGGCATAAAGTAAAATAATATGGCTGAGCCATGAGCTTTGTAGTGAATAGTCAATTTAGCTTCAAAAGAACAAAAGGCATGAAACAGTAAATACCAAAAACCCCAAACTAAATGAAAATATTTAAGTTCTAGTTTCATGTAAGCAGAACAATAGCCAGCTGAGAGTAAAATTCCAAACATTACTTGTTTTGAGTATGCAACAGCATGAAGTACTCTGGCAACCTTTCTCCTTATTGATCAGTTTGTAACTCTGACAGTTTTCTATGCTTCCATTACTCCTCATGCAAATGAAACAAAGCTGTCTTTTTCTATGCTCTTTCCTCTGGATAAGTTTACTGTTTAATTTCCATCCCTACCCTCATTCCTGTTTACATTCATACCTCTGTAGCCACAGCAGTGTCCTTTAGGGTATGGCAGCTCTCAGGCCCACAGAGACGTGGTAAACAAAAAGAATACAAACTTCCTTGCAAGGAAATAAGACTCACTTGATGAAATCTAACGGTCTTAACATACATTTTCTTCAAGATATTGGCAATAATATATAGTATAAGATAGTTACTTACATTAGAATAAGATGGGCACTTCGCAGCTGCCATCTGTAGAAGGCTCAACTTAAATTTTGTTAATGATGGGACAAGCCCAGTTTTCGTAAAATTAAATACAAATTCCTATTCTATACTCCAGTAAACACAAATAAAGCCTGGTCAATCTTTTGCATTCAGCAACCCTTTGATCTCTGTTCATGCATACCCTGTTTTCACCACTTCACTATTGCACCATGTGTCCTTCTGACCATGAATCACCTCAGCCCAACACTCAGAGGTGATTTTAGGAGTCCTCCATTTTAAAGATGTATGTTTAAAGATATGTGTGCAGACTCAGTGTACAAATTCTGCCACTCCTAGGAGTAAATAAGACCTTAATTCAACAAGACGCTCTGTTCTGGAGTGTGGCATGCAGTGGCACGTGTGTGTAAACATTTTCTTTTGTATTTTATTACTAAAATGGTCTTTATCTTGTTCACCCTTTGTGAAAGAGAAGTATGACTGAGAAAGTCACACGAGGAGGAAGAGGAAGCAAGTGTACGTATTAGGGAAGTGTGTGTGCGTAAGTGCAACCAGAGAGAGCCTGTTGCATTTGGTACATTACATGTAAAACTTGCTCATCACGATCCTTCTGACAGTTCCAAGTTTTGGCACGGATAATTTATGCATTTGTAGATCAGCATTACAGCTTCTTTCCTGTTCATATTCCTATGTGATAGCTGGCTGAGCTGAATTCTGATTCCTCAGCTGCACAAAGTCACAGAGTAAATGGTATAAGCAACACGATGAAATCCTAAATACCAGTTTTCAGCTGCAGCTGTGTAAAAAAGTGACACTGCTAAGTAAATTAAACTATACTTTCAAAAAGAGGGATGGATTCTGCTAAAGCCTAACTATTGTTTGCATGCTTATTACAGCCCATCAAAGGGAAGAAGAGAAAAATGCATGTCACGAGCCAGGAATAGAAAAGTGATTGGATCATGTGATCAATTTCTTGATGCAGAATCTTGAAAGGAGATTCTAGGAAGAACGATTAATATGAAGAAGATTAAAACCAGAGACTTCTATATTTCATAATGTATATAATTTTCAACTTTAAAACTAAGGAGGCACAGCTGTAAGATTCACTCATGTAACTTTAGACATCTACATCATTTAGTTTCTAAAGCACATAGCCCATTTAAAATATCTGCTTAAAATGAGACAAATCGTGCATCAGAAGTGTCTGCTTCTCTCAGCTGATTCTCCAAACAGCCAGTCTAGACATTTTTCTCAGATAAAATCACCTGCACAGGGACAGACGACTCCCTCCCTAATGTACATAACTTCATAACTAAAAAACAGAGACATCTCTCCAAACTGGAAGTCCTGTATTTTGGGATTGCAGATGGGGGAAGCTTTGACAGGAACCTGTACATCCCAGGACAATGCCTCTGGATACATTTACATTTTTTTTTATCTGGAATTATGAACCAAACCTGATTGGGCAGTACCTTTAAGACTAAAGGTATTCAGGTGGATGGGCTTCATCTCTTGTCACCTCATCCTGCCATCAAAGGAGCTGATCACAGCATTACAAGCACAAATCAATACACCCACCAGGTTACTGGAATTGGCACTGAAGCAGCAGACAAGTAAGCTGCTCTGCTATTACTGCAGCTGTCTTTTCTTTAACAAAAATGGGGGAAGAAATGTAGAGATAGATAAAAGAAATATTAAGATTAGTTCGAATTAAATATGAGAGGAAATATGTGTGTGCATGAAGGCATCAGAAGCAAGAGCAGAATAAGATTTAAAGGAATGCTATATGTTAATTGCTACAGAGCACTGTAAGCGTGACTTCATTTAAATGATCAGGCAGCAAGATGAACAACAATCTGACCTAAAGATGAGGAAACAAGAATCATAGAATCATGGAATCACTTAGGTTCGGAAAGACCCTTAAGATCATCCAGTTCCACCATTAACCCAGCACTGCCAAGTCCACCACTAAACTATGTCCCTAAGCACCACATCTACACATCTTTTAAATACCCCCAGGGGTGGTGACTCAACCATTTCCCTGGGCAGCCTGCTCCAATGCTTGACAACCCTTTCAGTGAAGAAATTTTCCCTAATATCCAATTTAAACCTCCCCTGGTGCAGTTAGAGGCCATTTCCTCTTGTCCTATTGCTTGTTACTTGGGAGAAGAGACTTGACACCCACCTCACTACAACCTCCTTTCAGGTAGCTGTAGAGAGCGATAAGGTCTCCCCTCAGCCTCCTCTTCTCCAGGCTAAACAACCCCACTTCCCTCAGCTGCTCCTCATAAGACTTGTGCTCTAGGCCCTTCACCAGCTTCGTTGCTCTTCTTTGGACGCACTCCAGCACCTCAGTGCCTTTCTTGTAGTGAGGGGCCCAAAACTGAACACAGTAGTTAAGGTGTGGCCTCACCAGTGCTGAGTACAGGGGCACAATCACTTCTGTAGTCCTGTGGGCCACACTATTTCTGATACAAGCCAGGATGCTGTTGGCCTTCTTGGCCACACTGCCGGCTCATATTCAGCCAGCTGTCAACCAACACCCCCAGGTCCTTTTCCTCTAGGCAGCTTTCCAGCCACTCTTCCCCAAGCCTGCAGCTTTGCATGGGGTTGTTGTGACCCAAGTGCAGGACCCAGCACTTAGCCTTGTTGAACCTCATACAATTGGCCTTGGCCCATCGATGCAGCCTGTCCAGATCCCTCTGTAGAGCCTTCCCACCCTCAAGCAGATCGACACTCCCACCCAACTTGGTGTTGTCTGCAAACTTACTGAGGGTACACTCAATCCCAAAGATCAAGAACAACCCTGGAGACACAAGGAAAGCAAACAAATGTAAGTCTCAGGAATATTTTCCAAAAAATACTCAATCCCTAAGACTGTAAAATGATTGTCAGAAGAGTAAATCATCACTGCCAACCAAAACGAAACCAAGACGTTATGAGGACACAAAAGCCAGTGGCCAGACCACTTGTGTACACACTAGCATTGAGACAATTAAATCAATGAGATTGAGTGCAAGTGAGTGAAATAAGTTTTGGTTAGGATATATATGGCCTTTCTTCTCAATGAGGTCACCCATTAAGTTTTGTTAGATTAATTTCCTACAGAAACAATGATAAATTTGAATGGTTTGATTTTCAAAAAAAGCATAAAGTTAAATCATTTATACCAGGTTGTTGTACATATTATATCACAATTTGTAAAGTTCAAAATCTTACTGGAATTATTTAGCAGCAGTTTCACCTTTCCCATTCTCGTATCAGCAAATGTAGTAGTCATGCTTCGGTCACAAATACAAAATGTTTAAATCCAAATCCAAACAAACAAGAACATTTTAATTAAAATTGTAAAGCATACTTTAGAAACATTCTTCCAGATATTTTTTTCAAAAATCCTACATTTCTTTTTAATGCATCCAATTACACTGGCAAGCTTCAGTCTTTTGAATCTAAATGTCAAATACCCTTACAAAGATACAATTAGTTACACTTTACAGAATCCTGTTCTGAAATTCTATAAAGTGCTTGAACTATCTAGATGAAAAAATATGCTGTCTTTCAGCTTTCTGAAGCTTTAAGTGCCACTGCCTAGACATACTGAGGACTAATTTCATTCTCAGAATCACAGAATAGTTGAGGTTGGAAGGGACCTTGGGAGGTCATCTCAAGCAGGGCCACCTAGAGCCAGTTACCCAGGACTGCGTCCAGACAGCTTTTGAGTATCTCCATGGATGGAGTCTCCACAACCTCTCTGGGCAATCTGTGCCAGTGCTTGGTCACCCTTACAGTAAAAGAAAAAAATGTTTCCTGATGTTTGGGAGGAACCTGCAGTGCTTCAGTTTGTGCCCATTGACTCTTGTATTGTCATTGGGCACCAACGAGAAAAGCCTGTCTCCATCTTCTTTACACCCTCCCCTTCAGGCATTTATATACATTGATAAGATGTCCCCTCAGCCTTCTCTAGGCTAAATAGTCCCAGCTTTCTCAGCCTTTCCTTATAGGAGAGATGCTCCAGCCCCTTAAACATCTTTGTGGCCCTTCACTGGACTCTCTCCATTATGTCCAGGTCTCTCTGGTACTGAAGAGCCCAGAACTGGTCATAGTACTCCAGGTGTGGCCTCAGTGCTGAGTAGAGGGGAAGGATCACCTCCCTTTACCTGCTAGCAATACTTTGTCTAACGCAGCCCAAGATAACATTAGCCTTCTTTGTGGCAAGAGCATGTTGCTGGCTCATGTTCAACTTGGTGTCCACCAGGAACCCCAGGTCTTTTTCTGCCAAGCTGCTTTCCAGCTGGGTGGCCCCCAGCATATATCGGTCCAGGGGGATGTTCCTTTCCAGGTGCAGGCGTCTGCACTTCTCCTTGTTGAAGTTCATGAGGTTCCTGTCAGCCCATTTCTCCTGCCTGTTGAGGTCCCTCTGGATGGCAGCAGGACCGTCTGGTGTGACAGCCACTCCTCCCACTTTGGTGTCAGCAGCAGGCTTGCTGAGGATACGGTCTGCCCCATCATGCAGGTCATTCATGAATATGTTGAATGTGTTTGAATCCAGTATTGACCCTGGGGTACTTTGCTAGCTACTGGCCTTCAAACAGACTTCACGCTTCTGATCGCGACCCTCCGAGTCCAACCATTTATCCAGTTTTCAATCCACCTCAATTTTCAATCCATCTCATTGACATACATCAGAATGAAATTAATTATTGTGACTCCAATACAGTGTACAGCTGAGAGAAATCTATTTCTCCCCAAAAAATTAATTATTGGCACCATTATTGTCATCCCTGAGAAATCTATCTGTCTGCACGCAGTTCTATGTTATGTTACAGCTTTTATAGAGTAGAGGAGGCAGAGCAAGAATTCAACAAGGAGCAAACCTAAACCACATTAGAGACTGAAACAAAGCTGGAAAGGGCAGGAAACAAACACATGGACAGGGCTCCACTGCGATAAAGAAACTTCCCAAGGACAAAAGAACACAGAACAGAATTTGCTGAGAAAAAGAAAGTTCCTGAGTTGACTGAAACCAAGCCCAAAGATCCAACCTTCAAGGCCACAGTCAGCAAAGGCAGTTTTGTTTGTAAATCCTTTCATTTCTACCCTGCCTTATCAAGTTTCTTTCATTTTTCTCTTTTAAAGGGTTAATATTTTCTTTTTTATTCTAATAAAGCTTGGCCTTTTGAGTTTAAAAGCCTTTGAATCTCAGTAATGAAAAGATTCTCCTCACAGCTCTGACTGACTCATGGAGATTATGAAGAGTCTCATGTGGTCTCTTCACGAGACTCCAGCAGTAGAAATACTTGCCTTTCTGTGTAATTTTTGCTCCTAAACAATCTACTGCTACATAAGCTTGATTGATCGAACAAAGAGTCCAAACATTTTTCTCCATCTATATTGCCCACACTCTTTGTTTACAATTCTCACACAGACAAAACAGCTCCCCAGCAATCAATGGAGCAGAAATTAGACTAGAAGTGAGCCATATGTTTATACCTAGTTATCCTCTTCAATGCATTAATGTTGTTTATTCTAAGCTAACTCTGCTGCTATTGTTTCATATACTCCATTCCCCCCATCCTCAAGGTTAACAACAAAAATTTGAAAATAGTCATTTTTGCCATTAATGAAAGTTTAGTAGTTTCGCTTTTTCCTCAATAGAGAAGAAACCTCTTCATTCCAATGAGGAATAAGAACATAGCTGTCCTCACACATGGTTGTGGCCTTTGTCAGAAAAGGGGACATGAACTGTCAGGATGCCCAGTTTTCTTCTTTGTAGCACTCTGAAGAGGGAAAATAATGAAAACCAAACCAAATATCCCAAACTAATGCACCTTTAAAAGTGTGTTTAACTTAAACCAGGAATAAAACACTGCTGTGCAAAAACCATAATTTTAGGGTTATTACTTGGCAATAAAAATAACTAGTACAAGGTAACAGTAAGGTTGTCCTGAGTGTCTTAATGGTGTATTTCCATGCCTTAATAAGTTTTGCTAAAAATGTTCCTCTAATGGTCAGAGCTGCTCTGGAGCCAGCCCGATCTGCAGCAGAGCAGCAGATCTCAGTGCACAGGGGCGTTTCCTGAGGCTGGGAAATGCCAGGGGAGCGGAGAGACCCCCCAGGAGCCGGCAGCTCTCAAGAGAGATGCTCAGGCCTGGGCATTGGCAGAGCAACTGCGGCCACCCCACACCTATAAAAAGCAGCCTGGGGAGTGCTAGCGACCAGAGTGTGACACAGCAGTTTGCGCGGCAGGGCGTCATCACCCTACCAGCTCAAGAGGTGAGTTCAGTTGATGGTCATCACCCTCTCAGAAGGAGCTTAGCTATAGTATCCATCTGGCAGAAAGCCATGTCCTCTGCATTCGCCAGAATGGATGTGGCAACCCAGACAGAGCTCCCATGAAAACATGCAGCCACCCAGGTCTCAGGCTGCAGGGTGTGCCAGAGCCCTCCTGAGACAGAAACAGGAACAGCCACCAGAAAAAAAAACAAGATCAAGGGGATCCTGTATCCTCCCCCTGCCAGGCTGAAGGCAGTAGCTTCAAGGAAAGGAGTGAATGGAGACAAGTCCACGCTTGAGGCAGCAGGCGATCCCCCTCCTTGCCCACCGCACCTTCCCAGCTGCCTCTGTACAACAGGTATGAGGCTCTGGAAGTGGAAGGCCAGTCAATGGATGATGTGGATGATGGTCCATCTACACCAGAGGTGTTGCCAAGGTCAGAAAGGCCCAGCCCCCATATCACGATCACCTCCACAAGGCAGAAAAGATGCGTTATAGTTGTAGGTGACTCCCTTCTGAGGGGAACAGAGGGTCCAATATGCCCTCCTCTTAGGGAAGTCTGCCGCCTCCCAGGGGCCCAGGTTAAGGACATCACTAGGAAACTCCCTATCCTGGTATGGCCCTCAGACTATTACCCATTATTGCTCTTCCATGTGGGAGGCAATGAAGCCGCAATGCGTAGTCCAAGGGTGACATAGAAGTCGAAAGGCAGGAACTCGGCATCTGCCTCAAGCATGAACGGAGAGCAAAGCAGCAGTGCGCATGCGCCGACATGAGGTCAAGAAGCGAACACTGCGACCTTTAGGACCGGATGCCTAGATAGACCACCCCCCCGTCACCGAATGCACCTGCGCGCCTGTGATCCTGGAATCACGCGAATGCCGCGTGATGGCACTGACATGCGGTAGCCAGGGCAGAACAGCCGACTGACGCAGTCTGATTGGCTACCCAGCTACCGGTCAAGCTATAAAAAGGCAGGCTTGCTGAAGAGGGACCGGGACCCCCCCACTGAGCACCAAGACAACAACAACTGGACCTGCGGGACGCCGCTAGATCCACAGTGGAGACTATTGTCATCGCCTTTCTTCTCTCTCTCTCCCCCCACCTATTTTTCTCTTTTCTTCTCTTTCTTTCTCTCCTCTCACCTGTTTTCTCCCGGTTGTAATCAATCAGAAACATCAGCACCAAAGTATTCAGTTATAATAAAAGAAGTTCTGTCTGAAATCCCTGGCTGTTATATATGGTGTCACACATTCATTCTACCCCCTGATCAACAGTAGCCAAGAGTAAAATTTGTGTTTGAACCCCAAGACCCAGGGAAAACTTTGAAGGGGACACCTGCTTGAATTTTGAGTAGAGCAGCGCCCATGTCAGGATGCATGCTCGAATTTTGAGTAGAGCAGCATCCGTATCGTTTAATTTGATTGGTTCCGAATCGTGAGTAGGGAGCAACACCAGCTACAGATCAGGGACCAGAGACCTTCATCCCTGGCTAGCGCCTCCAGACTAATCCAAACCTATCTCCCCCTCTTAATTGGGTCGAGACAGGAGATCAAAAGAGACTTCAGGGTCTTGGGGTGGTTGGTAAGGGAATCTGGAGCACAGGCTGTCACGGGCAGTGACACTGGAAGAATAATAGTCTATTAGTACATGGCTCCGTGGCTGGTGTCACCACCACAATTTTGGGGTTTTCGATAATGGGATGGCCTACATGGCAGCAGGCCTGCTGGCATCGGATGGGATTCACCTTTCTCAAAGGGGGAAGAGTGTCTTTGCTCACGAGCTAGCGGTGCTCATTGACAGGGCTATAAACTAGGCTTGAAGCGGGAGAGGGATAATGTCAGGCCTGTCCGTGACAAGCTGTGGGACGACACACCAAGGTTAGAGGGATGGGGTGCTCTGAGATGTGCTGGGTATACTGGAGCACACCTGAAGTCTTACGGAGATGAGCCAGGGGTTCCTGAGGTAATAGGGGCCTAACAAGGAAACACCGGTGAAATACCTCAAAGGAATTAAGGTGTGTTCCTCTAAGAAGGTGACACGGCCAACAGCCCAGCTGAAGTGCCTCTACATCAATGCACGCAGCATGGGCAACAAACAGGAGGAGTTGGAAGCCACCATGCTGCTAGAAAGCTATTTGCCTTGTTGCCATTACTGAAACTTGATGGGACAAATCCCGTGACTGGAATGCGGCTATCGATGGCTACTGGCTGTTCAGAAGGGACAGGTGAGGAAGGAGGGGCACAGGTGTTACCCTCTACATCAAGAAATGGATAGAGTGTGAAGAGCGGTCTCTGAAGAATAGCCACGAGCAGGCTGAAAGCTTATGGGTAAGAATTAGAGACTGAAGCAACAAAGGGAACCTTGTGGTTGGTGTCTACTACAGGCTGCCCTATCAAGGGGAGCCTATTGACGAAGTCTTCTTACTCCAGCTACAGGAGGCATCGTGCTTGCAGGCTTTCACCCTTCTGGGGGACTTCAGCCACCCTGACATCTGCTGGAAAAGTAGCACAGCGAGCTATAGGCAATCCAGGAGGCTCCTGGAGTGCATTAAGGGTAACTTCTTAAGCCAGGTAATAGACAGCCCTACCCTCTGGGATGTGATATTGGACCTGATGGTCATCAACGCAAGTGAGCTAATCAGCAACGTCAAGACTGAAGGCAGTCTGGGCTGCAGTGATCATGCACTGGTGGAATTCGCAGTTCTGAGGGATATACGTCAGGTGAAGAGTAAAGTCAGGACCCTGAATTTTAGGAAAGCAAACTTCCACCTGTTCAAGGAGTTAGTCAATGGGACCCCTGGGAAGCTGCCCTCGGGGACAAGGGAGCAGAACAGAGCTGGCAGATCTTTAAGGACGCTTTCCATAGAGCACAAGAGCTCTTGATCTCCAGGTGTAAGAAATCAGGAAAGGATGGCAAGAGATCAGCATGGATGAGTCGAGACCTGCTGGTCAAACTAAAGGGCAAGAAGGAAATGCACAGACAGTGGAAGCAGGGACAGGTATCCTGGGAAGAGTATAGAGACGCTGCATGCTTGTGTAGGGATGGGGTCAGGAAGGCCAAAGCGCAGCTGGAGCTGAACTTGGCAAGGGATGCAAACAATAGTAAGAAGGGCTTCTACATGTATGTCAATCAGAAAAGGAAGGTCAAAAAAAGCGTACACCCCGATGAACACAACGGACAAATTGGTAACAACGGATGAGAAGAAGGCTGAGGTACTCAACAACTTTTTTGCCTCAGTTTTCACTGGCAACCTCTCTTCCCATGCCTCTTGAGTAGATGGAACACAAGACAGGAACTGAGGGAGCAAAGTCCCTCCCACTGTAAGAGAAGATCAGGTTCTTAACCACCTGAGGAACCTGAACACACAAAAGTCTATAGGAGGTGAAAAGATGCATCCCAGAGTCCTGAGGGAATTGGCTGATGTAGTTGCAAAGCCACTCTTCATGATATTTGAAAAGTCATGGCAGTCAGATGAAGTCCCTGGGGACTGGAAAAATGGAAATGTTGCACCCATTTTTAAAAAGGGTAGAAAGGAGGACCCTGGGAACTACTGACCTGTCAGCCTCACATCTTTGCCTGGGAAGATCATGGAACAGATCCTCCTAGAAGCTATGCTAAGGCACATGGAGGACAGGGAGGTGATTCAAGACAGCCAGCATGGCTTCACCAAGGACAAGTCCTGCCTGACCAACCTAGTGGCCTTCTATGATGGAGTGACTACATCAGTGGACAAGGGAAGAGCTATGGATGTCATCTATCTGGACTTCTGTAAGGCCTTTGACATGGTCCCCCACAACATCCTTCTCTCTAAATTGGAGAGACATGGATTGGTGGATGAGGAATTGGTTGGATGGTCACATCTAGAGGGTAGTGGTCAACGGCTCAATGTCCAGATGGAGATCAGTGACAAGTGGTGTCCCTCAGGGGTCTGTATTGGGACCAGCACTGTTTAACATCTTCATCAATGACATAGTGGGATAGAGTGCACCCTCAGCAAGTTTGCAGATGACACCAAGCTGAGTGGTGAGGTTGACACACCTGAGGGATGGGATGCCATCCAGAGGGACCTGGACAAGCTCGAGAAGTGGGCCCATGTGAACCTCATGAATTTCAATAAGGCCAAGTGCAAGGTCCTGCACCTGGCTCAGGGCAACCCCTGGTATCAATACAGGCTGGGGGATGAAGGGATTGAGAGCAGCCCTGCAGAGAAGGACTTGGGGGTACTGGTGGATGAAAAGCTGGACATGAGCTGACAATGTGTGCTCGTAGCCCAGAAAGCCAACCGTGTCCTGGGCTGCATCAAAAGAAGTGTGGCCAATAGGTCGAGGGAGGTGATTCTGTCCCTCTACTCTGCTCTTGTGAGACCCCACCTGGAGTCCTGCATCCAGCTCTGGAGTCCTCAGCACAGGAAATACATGGGCCTGTTGGAGTGGGTCCAGAGGAGTGCCACAAAAATGATCAGAGGGATGGAACATCTCTCCTATGAGGAAAGCCTGAGAGAGTCGGGGTTGTTCAGCCTGGAGAAGGAGTGGCCTTTCGACTTAAAGGGGGCTTATAAGAAAGATGGGGACAGACTTCTTAGTAGGGTCTGTTGCGACAGGACATGGGGCAATGGTTTTAAACTAAAAGAGGGTAGATTCAGACTAGATATAAGGAAGAATTTTTTTACAATGAGGGTGGTGAAATGCTGGAATGGGTTTCCCAGAGAGGTGGCAGATGCCCCATCCCTGGAAACAATTCAAGGTCAGGCTGGATGGGGCTCTGAGCAACCTGATCTAGTTGAAGGTGTCCCTGCTCATTGCAGGGGGATTGGACTAGATGACCTCTAAAGGTCTTTTCCAACCCAAACTATTCTATGATTCTGTGAGGTGTCTTAAGAATTTGAGAGGGGCAAGGACTGCAGGAAACACAGCATCTTTTATCAGACAAGCTTTCAGGCAAATAAGTCCTCCTTCAGTTTTGTTATTTCTCCTGTGTAATTCAAGAAGGCCTTATTTGACCTCCACCCTCTCTCCCCAACTCTCACCAAGTATCCTAATAAAAGACATCCTCTGCCTATAAACCCTGTATCATTTAACAGACAGGCTTTCTTTTAAAGGTAATCTTAACTCATGAAATTTATAATGCTTGTTTTTTCAAGACATGCAATATTTTTATTCTTATATTACTGATTTCTTCTTTTCCCATTTCTAATGGAACTTGAAAGCCATAGTCTCATACACATTTTTAATTTTTTTAGTTTACATTAAAAACTGAAGTTAACACTAACAGGAAAAATTCAAACATAAAAACATACAACACTTTTTATGTACAGAAATTATATCAACCTCCATTAAATAAATTGTAGGAAAAAAAAGGAGAAGTAAGCTCTAGCCTCATTCATATTGAGACCAGGAGGAAATTGCAGCCATCATTTATTCCTTGGAGTATCCCAGATAAAATCTATCAGCAACTTCCTTAGAAACAGCTTTGTGAGTCTTGGAATGCCCAGGCTCTTAAATCACTAATAAGAACAAATCTTTTGAGGTGAGTCTTAACTGCACAGTCTGGAACTCAATCCCAGGTCTGACACTTCCCAAAGTCTGAACGCACAGCACTGTTTTGTGGCATCATGTCCTGCTATAGTCCCTATTTAGTCATTGTTCCATGTTTTCCTTTTTTCTTTCTTTTTTTTCCTTTTCATTGTTTTCCTACTGTACATTTGCTCAGCTTTTCTAAAGGTAATAGTCCAAGGATGTTTTTTTCAACACAGAAAAACACACAGGAACTCTAAAGATACGCACTACCACAGAGAACTAAATAAGAAATTAAGATATTAAGCTTGTGTGTTCATTTTTATTTTCCACTGCACCATATACTAGGATTTATTTAAATAAACTACATCCAGGGTTGAGGCCAAGAAAACTTTCTAAACAGATGGTTTTGCCTCTGCTGTAAAATCAATGCCAAGGACTAGGAAAAAGATACAACTAACAGTCTTCAGTTTATTATCAGAAGTGCTCTTCTGATGCATGTTATTGATCCATTTAAAAAAAAATGCCCCAAAATGCTTCTAATTTCCACATGGTTCCTTGCACAAATCTCAGATCTGCTTCCAGGCATAAAATTTGATAGATCAAAACCACATGCTGTGGCCACAGTGAGCAAAGGTAAACACATTCAATGGCAACTGAGAGAGTCCAAATGTCAATATACACAAATATTATGCAAAGCTCCTATTCTGTACCAAGACCCTTATTTAGTTTTTATGTTTCCCTGAATAGATTCAGTGCTTCAGTGGAACACTGCAAAGTTTAAGAAACTTACTGCAATGGACCTCATCACTCCAATCATCACAGTCATTGTAGCCGTTACACTGCAGTTTCCCTGGGATGCAGATCCCACTGGCACACAAGAAACTCTGCTCTCCTCCACACAGTGCTGGAAAAGAGAAGAAAGAATGCATGTTAAACTTTTCAGGGTAAGAAGAAATAAGCAGAAATTAAAGATAGTTAGAAAATGAGTCTTAATTGATGCACTTAAGCAACGAACTCCAAATTAATCAAATTCAAGCAAGTGCAGACTGGAATTTTCATCTAACTTTTGTTATTTCAAAAACAGGTATCTAAGCTAAGTTAATCAGTGAGGTTCAATCTACCATTACTTCTAAACAGCAGCTGTACAGAGTAACTGTTAAAAACTGACCTTAGGATGGAATTAAACAAGCTCTTTTTTTTCCCTTTAAATAGATGCATTGGATTAAATACCCAACTAAAGTTACAATAGACGGATCTTCCCAGCCTAGGTGTTCAGGCAAAAGATTACCAGGTTGAGACTTAACAGTGTCATAGCACAGACACCTTTCTAGAGGGGAAGGATTCCTCATTCTTACAACTCCCTGAACACTAGGAGACAGTCATCATTGCTAATTCGATATATGGGGAATTGAGATTCCTAAAGAGACAAAAAACCCCCTAGAGCTTTAGGTACCCCGCTGGAGATACCTTGCGGGGCCATTATGTTCAGAGGGAGGGAACTCATAACACCTTCCCATTCAAAAGTCCTTCACGGCACTTAAAATATAGAGATGCAGATCACCATGAATTTGTTTACACCTTAGTCCATGCAATAGAAACCAAACTTCCAAGCCTTTGCTTTAAAAAACATTGGCTGAGAAAAATCCTTGTAAAGCATTCAGACGGGGAAAGATATCAAGTTGAAATTACATGGGGATGCAAAGTAAAGATGTCAAGTAGAAAAGCAAATATTCAGTACAGAACCTGTTTGTCGGGGGTTTTTGTTTGGTTCCCCCCCAAAAAAAAAGCCACAGTTAACAGCCAGGTGACTCAACAAAGCTAAACAAAACAGAAAGTTTCACCTCCAGTAAAACATCAGAAAAAAAACCCAATAACTTTAAGCATAAATACCTGAAATAAGAATTAGCTTTCAGAGATGGAGGAAAAAAATCCTGTCACTTTGCCAGTGTAAAGCTATTAAATGTATCCATGTGTGAGAACAGCAAGTTCAAACAATAAAATCTCATGAAAGTTCAAAATTCTACTCATAGAAATTCCATTGTAATTCAAACTTTGTATCCAAGTTTGCCAAGAACAATAAAGATCTCTAATTGTAGCTTTCAAACTTTACCACAATGCATATCACAGGTATGAAAAACCATCAGTTTCAGCAGCAGCAGCTATAGAATCTTTTCCTCCATTAAAGTCATTTTGCACCTGATCACAACATAGCTCCATATTTCTCATTTTAAAATGCCTAAATTTGCATTTTTTCCTATTCCTATAGCAGAATTCAGTTCCTATTTCTTCTCCTCTTAGTCTCTGAACCTGATGCTTAACAAAGTCTGGGAAGTATACTTATAATCTACATCTCAAACGCAAAAAAATGCATATTGAGTATTCTCATCATAATTTTGTATTCCTCATAACATGTCTACCAACAAGTATATTCATGCAGAATACAGTTTTAAATTAAATTAAGGAAAAATAACCAAATATCTAATGATATAATTTTTAGTAGCATGAGCTTTTATGACCTCAGTTTGGCACTGCAGTAAATGATAGCACAACGGTAACACACTACATAAATTTCAGATGAAGCCATTAATAAATCTATGACTATGATGATGTTTGTGTCAACATTTTATTTGGTGCTGCACTCAGTAGAATTCCTAGTATAAGGAATTATCCTTAACAGTGAAGTATTAACCACAACAATGTGTTGATTAAGCACATTCTTAGGCGAAGAAAAACTGAGCTTAAGTGAAAGATCGGTCCTAAACTCACACACTGCTAACGTCCCATTCAGACTCCTCTTTCTGGAGCCAACATTTCATGTACAAAAGGAGGGAAAGTTCTTTTTAATCTCTTCCAACAAAACAGTCTGTCATTAAGTAACTCAGAGCATACACGTAATCTTATTTTATATGTCTTCAGAAGAACAGAAATATAAAAATGAAACAAAATGGAAAGCAAAGTGGTGCTGATGAAATCTGGCAGTGTTTCACAAAGCATGCAGATACAATTTAAGGATATAAAATATGAAAGGTAGAAAGAGATGAAAAATATGAGCTAATAAATATTGACTGTCCATGCGGCTACTTCGATTTTTTTCTACTTTATTTTGTTGTTAAGCCATACTGTTTCATAGAATTTCAGGAATTCATTATTTAGTGATGTATCTTTTGATTTTAGTAAGTGTATCATAAAAGAAAAATTGATGGAAACTTTTTTCTTAAAATCTCAAACACATGGCTTTTATCTTACAGTGCTTTAGACTGCAGGGTAGCAAGTGTTATGCCTCTTTTTTTTCCATATGTGAAAAGCTGAAGGATAGGAGGCCCAAGTGATTTGTCCAGTGACAAACAATGAATCAGATGAACAATTCAAAGTGGTTTATAGAAGTGTATTCCTAAAAATCTAAACCTAAATGGGGGGAGGGGGGGAGGTTATCTCCCTATTCTGACAAAGTACGCCTCTTACTTCTTGAAGCATGCTGGTCTTCACAACAGTCTCTAATCGGGAATTTTGGCTGTTGGTGGGAGACCAGTATCCTTCAGCCCTGCTGTTGTGTTCACTTTGGCAAGGGACAGTTTGTCAGTCTTCATGTTACTCTAATACCTTTCTCTCTTCTTGCTCTCTCGAAGCACTTCCAGTGATGACCAGGACCCTTTCTAGACCTAGGCCTGAGATCCCCATGGTTTTGTACCATTCCTCAGTTGCGTTGGCTTTCTTTTCACTGCTATCCTTAATCTGCAGCTACCAGGTACAACCTACACCCTAGAACACAGCTTTTTGCCATTCTTTTGCATTCTTGAATCCAGCAGGACAACCTGCCCATAGTGACTGTCAGAGCCATGAGTGCACCAATAGGCCTTGAACGACCCTGACCAGTTTCACCTGCGGCCTCCACCCACACCCTGCACATGGGCTCAAGCTGAGCTCAGGGCTGGGACTTCAATCCCTGCCTGAGCACTGCTGTAGGCACAGCCTTATATCCAGCTCCATCTGGACAGATCCCTCATATATACACCGCAGCTGGTCTGCAGCCCTAACTTTAGCCCTGGTTCCTAGGTGGGCTTGGAGCCACATTGGAGCCTTGTCACCAGTCCTGTCTCTGGTCCTGCCTCCTGACTGGGCTCTCTGATGGGACCCTGGACCTGGTTCATCACTTGGCCATGTCTGGGGCCAGCTCTGCCTGCTACATTCAGGCTCTGCATCCCAGCATAGCCTGACACCAGCTCCCAGCTTGCCTGCCTGGAGGGAGCAGCCCCGCTCCTGCTGCAACTTGATGGTGACCTCAGGTCCTTTGTGGTTGGGTTACAGCAGGCTGATTGCTCAGCCTGGCTCCTCATGGTGCCTTATTTCGGTTAGTCTGATGCTACCTGGCAGTCAAAGACATAACTCAAGTTCCAACAGCTGTTTGATGCCTCTGGACAGCGATATTAGAAAAATAATGTGATATTGACAGGCAGGTATTCCTCACTTCTCCTTTATCTTTCAGTTATCCCAGATGTCACCTCTGCCTTTCCATGACTTCACAGTACACACGAAAGATATCTTTCACCACGAAAGTAGTGTGCCCGTTGTCCCTGTGCAGTGTAATAGGTATGCCACCAATTGCAAAGTGAGCATTCACTTTCTTTAAAACTACTCTTTCCTGAGCACCCTCCAAATAACCCAACTCCTAGACATTAGAATATTAATAACTGGTTTGTTCCCTTCATTAAAACTGAACAGTCACATTTTGACATTGAGAAGGGCTGATTTAGATTTTCACTAGGGTGCAGAATCACCTTCTGTTGTCAGTATATTATGATTTTCACAGTTGCAAAGTATTCTCTATCTCATGATAACTGCTCTTAAATCTGATGGAAATACCACTGCCTCATTTTAAGGAAAATCCCACCTGCAAATACAGCTAGTATTCCCTTACACAGTACAAGTTTCCACCATCCTTTTCCCTAAAATTCTTTCTTTTCTATTTTCTGATTTATAAAACATCCCCCAATATTTTGTGGTTGAGGAGCAGACAGGAAATTTCTTTGAAAAACTCATTAATTTCTCTAGTAAAATTGAATTTCATGCCTTGTCTTATTAAATACCATAAGCTTGACTTGATTTTTAATAGTGAAAAAAATCAGCTGCTCACAAAAAAATCCATATGTGATGTTATTTCTTAAAGATTAGCTGATTTATAAAAGCACTATGAAGCAACACCATTAAAAAAAAAGGCTAGGCAAGGCAAGATGTTCTTACAGAATAAGGAATCTTTTATGTGTTCCAGAGATAGAGGTTCTCTTCCCAGCTCTGCTGCAAACTTTTTGCATCACCTTGGACAAATTCAGGCAATCTGTGCCTTAGCTCTATACCTATAAAAAGATGAAAAAACTTCTCTGTTTTCTTGGGCTCTTTGAGGAGAAAAATCATTAGCCTTAGTAGTACAAAGTTACTGCTGCAGGAGCCTTATGAACTTATTTTCACACTGATGAATTGATATTCAAGATTTCCCACAGTGACTGAGATATATTTCCATTTTGGGAAACATCAGGATAGCTCTCAGAGGAACATCACTGAATGCAAGAAGGTCAAGAGGAAAACCTGAAAGATAAATCTCAATGGAAACAATAAAATTTTTGAGATGGATCAAAGCCATTTAAAACTGCCATCAGTGAATGACCCATTTTAAAAGACTTCAACAGGCAGTCATGAAAAGACTATTATACCTGTTAAATCTGCCCTTGGGACTAAAACAGGAGGCTTTAATGTGCCTACAAAAAAATATAATAATTTCTGCTCATGGTCAGCCTTCCTGTATAGCAACATGATATCCTTCACAATTTGCCAAACCACTATGTGCACAGTGGATGCTGTGATGTACCACTGAGCACCGGACTTGCCTAAACATGCAGAGTGTGTTTTGCAAAAATGACAAACAGCTGCAGCTTACACTGACTGCAAGTGCAATTAATTATCCAGTTTTCCAATTTTGTTTGTCGTCCTAGCATAGCAGTCCTTTATATTGCACTATGGCAATGGATACACACACACACACACTCTCAGCACCTTCATTTTTACTCTTAACTTTTGGCAGCAGGGGATTTTTTTTTTCCAACATATTTACATGCTTTTCTAAGCCTGAAATATTATCTTATCATCCCCAAGAAACAGGGCAATCTTAGACTTTGTCAACTGACACACACACCTTTGTATGAAAAATGTGTTTGTAATAAAAACTTATGTGAATCATTTCAAAAATCTTTCCTATTACATCCCCAGGTGTACTCTCCACTTGGGGAGCACATGATCTTGATTTTGCCATGAAAACATTATTTCTCAGTTGTGTAATGGGGCCATGGTTATTGCAGTGAAAGCTACTTATGCAATATATTTTAAAGAAGGTTTCTAACTTTACAGAAAGGTGCCCAAAATACATAAGAGATTTTAAAACAAAATTTTTCAACTAGTTTGTGCCATTTAATGTTTGTGCCTCTTAATCAGAAGCAAGGTAGGGCGAAACCACTAGCACCATCCTTTTGTACACCCTTATAATGTGCTCCTCAGTAGGTTCCCTCACTACCCACTGTGTGGCTGGACATGTTTCCTAACTTCTAACTGAAGAGTTACAGCCTCACCTCTATTCTACCATTTTTTGGAAGGGTATTACAAATTGCAAAATATTATAGTCTTAACAGCAACATAAGATAAGATAGCATTCACATTCTCATTTTACAGGGGAAAAAAGTGAGGCACTGAGATATTAAGGTCAAAGGTATAAGAAATAATGAATAACAACTTCAATTGTCAAATCTAAGACACATCAGTATATGATTTATTTTTTTTTTCTGGAGAGTAAAGACTCTGATGTTATTTTAAATGTTCAAAGAATAGCTCCTGTTACCTTTACTTGTAGCTGCAAGAGTATGTTCCAGTTGCAAATAAACCCCAGCTATAGAAATGAAGAGTCCAGTTAATTGGAAGCGTGCAAAGAACAGGTGAGAAAATTTTGATTCCAGTGCCTTGCTCAACATTACGCATGGTCTCTGCAACAGTGACAGGGAAAGAATCTCATTCTATGTTATAACATCACATTTTCTTCATTATGAACTGATCTTTTTGTTTCTCCAGTTCCCTGCCTTATGCATTGCACTTTCCAATTGGTACAATCAGTAAGCCTACAGGGGGCCCTAGAAAGAATAGCCTTCTTCAGCACAGGCTCTGGTTCCCTGTAGACCAGTGTTTGCCCCACTGACGATGATGCCAGGTAAAAATAGAATATGATAACATAATCAAAAGATTGTTATTCTTCATACAAGAAAGGATGTTTGAGGTTGGAAAGGCAACTTTAACTGACTTGGAAATCTTACATTCTTCTAACTTGGACTTTTATGCAATTTCCTGCATGTTGAAAAAAGAAAAGAGCATAAATAGATCAAAAAGAACCATTAAAGGAACCATCTTGATTTGCTTACAGATCTCCATCAGTACAGATCTTCACTGGTACTAAGAGAGCAACAATAACAGATTTCTACCTTCTGTGCGAATATGCCAATTTGGCCTGGGAGAACAAAGGTAAAAACCAGGAAGGATATTTATCTGACCATTTTTCCTACAGATCAGAAGAGCAAAGATTCTGGAGTCCGATATTCATTTCTGGACTGTGAACAAAAGTGTGTTCAAGCCCTCATAAAACATTCTGACTCTCCCTTCCTAATACATCTCTATTCTATTCTGCTCCAATCCATTCTGACTTCCATGCCAATCCACTTCTCCATTTCTTCTTACTTAAATGGAGCATCTTCCTATTTATCTTGTATGTTCTATGCAAACAAGAGGAAGAACGAAATTAGTTTTCCTTCTCTCAGTTTTAGCACCCAGCAGCAATCAGAAGGAATTTTAAGAAAAATTAATCTCACCTCTTACAGTCCTCTAATAGGTGATGACTGGATATGTTTGGTCCACTCAGTGCAGTGTTCAGGGCAAGGAGAGCACACACACTGTGAACAGTACCTCCAATGAATGTAATTTCTGCCTTCTACCAAGCTTGTGCAAGAAGAGGTTTTCAGAAGGTTGACAATTTGATCATACCTCCAAAGATCAGATTTTAGTGGAAATTATAAAAGCCTTGTATTATGCTGTAAAACAAACACTTTTGTTGAATGTTGAATTTCAATTTTTGATCTGAAACCTAGAGGACTTAGATATACAACCTCTATAAGACTTTCTTAAACACAGGCAAACAGCTGCGTACTCAGAAATGCTGGGACTGTTTGAAACAAAGCAGAAGAAGAAGAAATAAAGCCTGAAATAGATGTCTGGAGTAAAAAATTATGGACCATTCCACTCAAATTTGCCAAAATTATTAAAAATTGTAAAGGTGTTATTATAAAGGAATGTGCTGGGAAATGTTAATTATTGATAACTCTGTCAACAATTCACACATTTATTAATATAATCATGCAGATATTCACACACCCAAACTCCTGAAGAACAAACAATGTTAGGTAAAAGGAATCCAAAGAAAATGGAAGCAATCCTTGCTGATAGAGAAACTTGCTTGTTTTAGACCTTCCCCAGAAAGGTTTACTACATGGAAAAGCTTCCAAAATCCCTGACTAAACACCATTGGTGGCAAAAAGTGCTTTATTTTACCTGCATCTGGCGTACTATGAAAAGTGGCTCTGAGGAGCCAAGACCATTTTTGCTGTACTTCCAAACTAGATTACTGGAATGCCATCTACAGAAGATTTTGCAGGCAGGTCCCTGGAAAGCTGAAGATAGCACAGACTGAAATAAACATATTATTCTACCATCCTCAAGGTTGACATCTGGTTGCATTTCAAGGTATAGCAACAGATAAAGCACTGTATATCCGTGAAAATGACCATGAAAAGTGCTGCTAATTTTTTTTTAAGTGAAGAAGAGACAACATTCACTGTCTAATGCTATGAAACAACTAGGAGGTATCAAATAAAATTGCCTTTAAAGCAACCAAAAGGTGGTACTTTTCATACAACGCATAGATAAGCTGTAACTCTTTGCAACAGGATACTATGGATGATAAAATGTACAAAGATTCATGAAACAAAGGGACAAATTAATAGAAGAAAAATCTATGGTGGGTCACAAATTACAGAAAAGTCCTTGAATCTCAAACAGATGGAAAATGCAGAAGTATTTTGGAAAAGTATTGCCACATAGTCTTGCCCTGTTCTGTTTTTCTCTGGGCATCTGATTTTGGGAGCTTTTGGAGTCAGCATTACAAGATAGATGGACTTTTCATCTGACTCAATACACTCACCATAGCACATTGGGACACAGAGGAATCCCTGTATTCTCTTGCCTCCAAATTTTCATCACCTGCTCCCTATACCCTATGTACACTACAGTACAGTGTATGCATCTTGTAGCTGTCAATTCTAGAAAGTTTTGATACTAGGATCACGATCACAGAATTGGGAAAGTTGGCAACTCCTTCCCCCCAAGAAACTGTCCATTTCTCTATTTCCTTACAATGCAAAACACTGTGGGAGAAAGAACAGAAAAGACCCTTCTCTTCCACTCAAGTGAAGTGGCCTAAATAGGCCAAACTCCAAGCTGGAAAAGAAACAGGCAAAGAACAGGAAGGCAGGCAGAGATAAATGGTGGGGGAGGCAGAATGGGAGAAAAAACAAAATCAAATTAATGAAATATAATGCGGAGTCAACAGAAGTAAAGAATGAGTGCTTGGGAGAAATAGTTTTTTCAACTGTGAATGTTTCCTCACAGGAAACACCACCACAATCTTGCAAAACATTTTGTCTCCCTCAAAAAAATTATTCCACTCTTGCTGGTTTTGCCACTGGTCAGTATCAATGTTACACATACACAGGTCATCTCTCTTCTTTTCACTGCATTAAGTGAATGCAAGGGTACAAAAGAAAGATAATGTCTTCCTGATTTTAAAAGCTTTTTCTCAAATAAATTCTCTATTGGATGTGTATAATTAGCTTCACATTGCCAACAGAAAAATAAATACCTGGTTGCAACCAGATACTGCCTTTGAATCTCTGCTCAAAGGTATTCCTCAAAGACAGTTCTCTAAATTAATACCAGTGTGAAAAATCCTGGAAGGTAAACCGGGCACCATGGAAAAAAAGAGTATCAGAACAATTTTTATTGGTGTTTGATTCTCGGAACAAAACAAAACAAGATCTGCATTAGTTAAGTATATTTGGTTAAGAGAATTAGTAGTTTCCTTGTATACATTATATGAATTCTCTTGAGTATTTTCTGTATTGTTTGCACAATTGCAGCTTAGGCAGGACAAGATAATGTACGATGACAGCCACTAGAATAAAGTTCAAACTGTTCAGCTGAGTTACTGCAAAACTCAAAGCTAACCTTGGGTAAAGGCAATGCTATTATCATAAGAGAGAAGTACTGCTGAAGTCTACAGTTATGGCATTAATACATCTATTAACTATTCGTTTTTACAGTATCTTAAAATGTTATACACTAACTGTTAATGACTATTGCTATATTCTTAATGTGGTACTCCAATTAAATACTTCTTATCCAGTTTAAAACAGGCTAAGAGCTCCTGTGGTGGCATCTTCAAACAGCTGAAAGAGCTCACTCCAATTATTTATGCATTTAGCCCTTTCATGCTCTTGAACATTGCAGGGCATTTATCAACATGTACAATAATTAATTTCTATGGTTTTGCCAAGATAATCTCCAATATGGAGATTATCTGGGTTATCAACAATGGTTTTCCTGCTCACCAACTACTATAACTTTTCTAACCAGAAAAAAATTAATTAAAAGACTGTATCCAACTGAAAAACTGCTGCCGTAACCAGTGAGAAAAAAGTTCAAAGATTTATCTGTCTTACAGAACAGAAAAGTTCTGTGTTACTTATAATTTAATGCTACTTATAATGTCATGTGTTACCTATACACATACTTACTTACCTTCATTCCTTTTCATGATTCCTTTTTTTTTATTCATTCCTTTTTACAGATTTAGAGTTTAACTACTAATAGGAAGGCATATGCATTTGTAGTGTATAGGAATTATTAGAATACTCAGAAACCATTACAGCATGTAAAGTCCCTTTCTTATGTTGTTCAGAAAAAAACCAAAGAAAAAGCAATACTTTTTAAGAAACTAACATAAAGAAAAAAAAAAGTAAATTAATGTCTCCGTTAAATCTGAGTCAGGACTAAAATCCATAACATTCACTCCAATAGGAATGAAATTGTGATTACAGGAGGATTTGCAATAAAAGGTACCTGAAATAAGTGTACTTTCATATATTTAACTTTCACTACTTGAAACATTGCACAAAAATTCTGTGGAGAGATAAAATCTCCTAAGACAAAACCGTAAATTTGTTCTTGGAAAAAATGCTATGAAAAACATTTTCATAATTTGGCACAACTGATAGCTATTTAGAAACAGTTTCTCACTGGGAAAAAAGGTCTCGTTTTTTGTCATATACTTTTTTGTACCTTTAAGAACTAACAGTATAAATAATATGCAACATAACAATGCAATAGAATTTATATTCTATATTTAAATTTTAACATACTATGTCTTTTATAAAACTTAAATACTATTACTTATTACAAATCTCATGGCTATGAAGTGCAGTTCAGGCCTCTTGTGCATCATTTTTTAACAGAAACAGACATTCATAATGCCTCTTTAGTAATAATACAAAAGTGAACATTGTCTGACAGTTCCATAGTGTCACTTACATAGTTTCGCTGTATAAAGAGCAGAAGCATCATATTCACTGCTGCTTCTGAAAGCATTTTACCATTCAAATTAACTGAAAAATAATTTCAGAGCTCTTGTGAGAGCTCCACATTAATCTAAGTCAGCTCATTGTGTTGCTTTACTTCTCATGCAAGCTACTGTGGTTTTTTTCTCCATAGTTTTAACAGCATCAGCTATGTTGGCAAATAAAATAACAGAAAAACACAGTGACAGTTGAAAGAAAGAAAAACAGAGCTGGAATATTTCTGTGAGTAGGGATATGTATAGCAGCCCTGTCCCAGGGCTCTCTCCCAGCCAAAACCAGCACAAGCCCCAAGAATGTTTCTGAGATTTCTCCCCCCCAGAATGCATTATTGGATTCGTGTGGAATGAATGACTGATGATGCTTCCCCCTCACTCCTTTACATGCTCACAACTCTTCAGAACTGTGAAACCAATTCAACCATCTATCTTAAATCTCAACAGTTGGATTCCTAAAACTATTTTCAGAGTAGCTGATTTTCTCACCTACTGGGTATTCACTTGTCACTTGTGTGAAAGGATATCAACCTGACTGATACAGTCCTGTCTACAGAACTGCACATTTTTCTCTGTGACTTATTTGTTACATTTGGATGGTTTTTCTGTAGTGGCACATGGCTCAGATTTTCCAGTACATTCAGTACATCTGCGGTCACATCAGGAATGTATGTCATAATAGTTTCTCCATAGTGGTAATGTGCACTCAATTTGCAATGCCTATGGAGGAAAGATCTAGACAAAGAGATAAATATCAGCAGTGACACAGGAACAAGTACATATCCACTAGATAATCCCAACTCTAACTAATAAACATTTTTCAGGAAAGCTGGTAATTGTCCCCAAGATAAATGCTCTGGATTCTAACTAGATCAGTCAAACACGCATTCTCCAACAGAGCTTGGAAGGGCATGTGAGGTTCAAGGATTTTTTGGAGGAGCGATAATTTTCAATTCAGAAAATGTGGAGGATATAGAGTATTTAGTCATAATCAGACAAAAATAATCAAGAGAAAATTTTGTTTTGGATTGGGTGATACTGTGCAGGTATAGCAGCCAAGACCTTATTTTTGATAAATATAAGAAATAACTAAAGCCCCAGAAGAGAATTACATCATCACACAAACTATATGCAAGGCATATGTGGGCAGGGAGGGTTTCACTGCACGTAATATGGAGGCATTAGTCCCCAAAAGAAACCACAAGGCTGAGACATAAGCAGCCACATGCCAAGGACATGCTCTTGGAATTTCCAGGAACTGAGCCCTGAGAAGAGCATGAAGAGCACTTTGGGCTGAGCATTAGGTAAAAAGGGATTGGAACAGTGAACTGACCCCTGCCGTTTGGTTCTACTGTGTTCAGAGAAGTAAACTCTTTCAAATATACAAATTGCAGAATGAGATATTCAACTACAGCATAATTTATTTCTGTAGGAGAAACAGCCTAGTGAACCTGGACTCTCACCTTTTTCAGTCATAGAAGGATCACATTAGAACCATTCTTTTAAGTAAAAAAAGTCAAAATATTCTCTATAGTCTATCATTCTACATGAAAACTATTCATATCCAAGCATCATGCACAATAGTTCATGAAAAAATGAATTAAAAATGCCTGTTGATATACAACAGGATGTCAGAACTACCAATAAGCAGCCTGGGTCTCCACAGTCTGCCAGGTAGGGGCAGTGAATCTCACAACTGGCTCTAGATATTTTCACCTGGTGAGAAATAGCAAGCTTCCACTGTGTACTTCGCTGCAATTTATGCAGTTCACTAACCAGATAGATACAAATCCTGCCATACAGATTATGGAAGAATCATCAACCAGGCACTATTATAGCAAACTTCTTCTCTAGCAGTATTAAATATATGATTTTAGCCAGAAGATATTCTGAAACTTGAAAGTTTCAGAAGTCAGCAATCACTTCTGGCTTGATCTAAATGTTCAGCTATCTAGATTTGGTGGGGCTTTTGAACGCTTCGGCCAGCTATAATTTGTCAAAATTTAATAGGCACACTTATATCATACCTTGTATTCAGTCTGTGTACCACACATGCATGAAACCCAGGTCTATAACATCCTGTTGCTTTTTCAGAATTATACCTCATTCTGTGACCAGTATGAACGTGGTCAATTAATGATATGCTAGTCACTCATTGCTCATTGCTAGTTACTCTCATTGTTCAATGTACAACCCCTTACCATACTTACGTATTTACGCTACAACCTCTTACCTTATTTGTTATTTGAACCTGCCATGAGGACAAAATTATTGTACTCCTAATTCCTATGATGTTCATCACTATGATACCCAAGGCATCAACACATTTATGGTTACAACATTCCTGTGAGCTAAAAGGACAGTTTTCTTCCCATTTTACAAAGGGAAGTTGAGGCATGGAAAGAAAATATGCAATTTTATAATTACTTGCTTATGGTTCCCATTTGGAGAGATCCATTAGACCTAATTTTTCAGCATATTTATCATATATTTATATCACAGGGTTAAAACACACCTTCAGTGGCTTTCATTACAGCAACTTGCCCAAAATTCCATGGGAACCCTACAAAAGACTTGTGGATAGTGTTCAATTTTACTAGAAAGCATTCAACTGCCCTCAACAAGACTCAATCCCTCTAGGTATACTTCTCCACCTCAGCCATTACAAATGTTCCCACAGGTGAAAGTAGGTATGGACAAGAGCCTCCTTTATTTCATGACCCCTCAAAACATGCCCTAACAGATGGAGAGAATCCAACTGGTAAAAAGACCTGGTCCAATAATTTAAGGCTATATCATTATGCATGTTCAGAAATTGCAAGGAGATAACCCAGGATATACAAACAATCTTAATTGTAGCTTTAACTAACATTCAAAGATATATTGTATAACCTCACTGATCTTTTAAGGTAGTTTTGAGTGTACAACTTCTTAGGTTTTTCAAACAAAATTGAAAAACAATTTTCATCATATCATTTCTTCTTGTTTATTGTCACCCAGAAGTCATTAACAAAGTTAGAACCCATAGATGGACCATACAAGCCTCTGTCACTTAGGCGCATGGTATGATGCATATTGACAGCAAAGTCTCAGATGTCAGTAAGAGAACTCCAGCAACAGGGTCAATGAGAAAAAAAAGAGTCAGGCTTGCTGCTCTCAGGTCCGATCTCACCTAGATTTGGATCTAGAGAACAGAGCAGCAACTCTGAGGAGATGGAAATACCTTGTATTTAGAGAGTGGCTGGAAAGCTGCCTAGAGGAAAAGGACCTGGGGGTGTTGGTTGACAGCTGGCTGAATATGAGCCGGCAGTGTGGCCAAGAAGGCCAACAGCATCCTGGCTTGTATCAGAAATAGTGTGGCCCACAGGACTACAGAAGTGATTGTGCCCCTGTACTCAGCACTGGTGAGGCCGCACCTTAACTACTGTGTTCAGTTTTGGGCCCCTCACTACAAGAAAGGCACTGAGGTGCTGGAGTGCGTCCAAAGAAGAGCAACGAAGCTGGTGAAGGGCCTAGAGCACAAGTCTTACAAGGAGCGGCTGAGGGAAGTGGGGTTGTTTAGCCTGGAGAAGAGGAGGCTGAGGGGAGACCTTATCGCTCTCTACAGCTACCTGAAAGGAGGTTGTAGTGAGGTGGGTGTCAAGTCTCTTCTCCCAAGTAACAAGCAATAGGACAAGAGGAAATGGCCTCTAACTGCACCAGGGGAGGTTTAAATTGGATATTAGGGAAAATTTCTTCACTGAAAGGGTTGTCAAGCATTGGAGCAGGCTGCCCAGGGAAATGGTTGAGTCACCACCCCTGGGGGTATTTAAAAGATGTGTAGATGTGGTGCTTAGGGACATAGTTTAGTGGTGGACTTGGCAGTGTTAGGTTAATGGTTGGACTCGATGATCTTAAGGGTCTTTTCCAACCTAAATGATTCTATGATTCTATGACTGGATGTATACACACCACAATTTTTGAAAAGTTTATGTCTCGGTCAGTTCGGGGCTCATTTTTACAGCAGGAAAAAAGAAGATACACTTGATTTGGCCTGTGTATCAGGTGCCTGCTCCAAAAAACAATCCTGTATTTAGTAGAGCTTAGCAAATAATTTTTGATGCAAAACAAAAAAGCCTCAAATCAATACAAGTCTGAAAAAAAATTCAGTCTAAACAATTGAAGCACAGCAAGACTATAACCAACTGACAACCAGACCTTATCACAGTGATGCGAAGGAACATAATAACAGAACCAGAAACAACAATTTCATCCCAGAGCTCTTCCTACACAATGAAATACATTATTAAATAGGAAGTCATAAACATAGTGTAACAGTTAAGAATGGAAACATACAGTGCTTTCCTTTTTCTTGGTGTGGTGAGAAGCATACCCTTGTAGTGGTGTCATTTTCAGTTTTGTTTTGGAACTGAGAACACTTCAGGAATTCTGGCCAAGAAGCATTTACCATACTCAAAACTGGTTCACAGCCTTCTTTTGCTGCCTCACAAAATGTCCTGCAGGGCAAGAGGCCTTGACTGGAGAAAAGAGACAGAGAACAAAAATACAAAGGATTATTACTCTAGTAGATTGTGAAAACTTTCTAAAAAGAGAAAAAAGTAATAATAAACACTTTTGAAGAATTTTATGTTCTAGAGAGCTACACCAAAAAGGTGCCAAATCTTTATTATTCATTGAAGGTGACATCAGCTCTGGTTTTCAGGCTACATTTAAGCCCAAATCAAGCTCAGAACAGTTTCTAAGTTCAACTCTATGCAAGCTGAAGCTGAGATTTCGTCAACATTTGAACCAATGTAATGGTGTAGTGACACCACACAGGAGAAAGCTTGCTGCTTCATCCTCTCCTTCTTCCCTACAATTGTGCAGACCTACCCCTCTCTGACTTTGGCAAACACTTTCCTGAGCTTATAAAAAAAAAAAAAAAACTCATTAACTTGGAAAAAAACTTTTCATGTTTTTAACTGCATAAGTCTTCTGACAACTTAAGTGTGTTGAATCTGCTCACAGAGACAACCAACAACCACCAGACATAAACTGCAGGAACCCCCAGTGGAGAGCACTATATCACCCCCTTTTAGCATTTATGAGCTCTTACACTATTTCCCCTGAGCAGTCAAAACATACTGAGTGTCAGATCAAATGCAATAAATATCAACATGACTTGAACTGTATTTTTTTTAAGAAAAGCACTATAAATTAGCAATTTTAAAAGTATAACAAGTTTAAATGCAGCATACTTCTCTATTTCTTATTCTGAGATATATACCTGCATACATATTTTTTCTTTATTCTTCTTTTACATGTACATAGGAAAACCGATTAAAATAGATAGCTAGGAACTGTCTCCAGGTCTACATAATTAGAGTCAACAAAGTCAAGCAAAAAAACCCTAGAAAATCTGTTAACATGTTTACTGTAGATCTGGAAAAGGATAAAAATGTAAAGTTACAAGATTACAGGTAACACAATGCTAGCCAAGTTAGTCAAGATTTGAAAAGACAAGAAATTTCAAAGAAGCCTCAGCCAAGTTAGTTGATATGTGGCAGCTGTAATTCAGCATAGACTACTGCAGCATAATGCACACAGGAAGGAAGAACTGAACAGCCACACAAACAATTCTCTGCTTTACTGCCAGCTTCCAGTAACCTTTTATCTGAAAACCATTTTGGTGGAGCAGAGAAAAAGCTCTAGCACAGTCAACATTAGTCTTAGCTATGAAAAAGAACTGTTCAATGCCTTTCCCAGTAAGGACTGGCACCATCTGTGGGAGCAGTTTGTTACCTGAGAGAGCTGCCAAACAGACTAATATAAGTTATCACTGGAGCACAGTGGAGGAAAGCCTCTCAATAAGCAGGTGCAATTGCATCTGAAAGTCCACGCACACAAGCAAATAATACAGCCCAAATGAGACACATTACCTGCCTATACAAACACTCTTCTCATCTGTATGTCTGATAAGTCAAAAAGACACAGCTCTTGCTGGAAAGCAGAAGCACTAAGGCGGCTAGATGGTGGCGTCTACTAACACCAACTTGTTCACACTGAATAAATATCAAAACTCCAACTTGACAGCATGATAGCCTTCCATAACCTCTAGAGCTAGAGAGTGTGTCATAACATCAAAAATTAGGAAGAAGAAAGGCCTGGATATACAGTAGGAAAGACAAGACATCTGAGTGGTCTTTGCCAGAAGACTAGGTCAGCCTTCTGGATGAGGTAACAGAAAGAAGACATATAAATGGCAAAAAAGATCTCTCGTATAAGTACCTAATGTCCCATCACTACATTTTCTCAATGTGTGGATTCCTTCCTCAAATTTACTGCAGTGCTTTTAGCATTTCTTAAAATATTATAAAAATTTACCAGCAGAAGACCGGGAAGCTAATGTACATTCACAACTTCAGAATCAATGACCAAAAAGCAGAAGTTGCATACACGCTCTAAGCAGGAAAGATCACATTTGAAATGGTCCAAGTTTTCTCAGGCATAATTAAAATTGGGGCACATATTCCTAAGAATATAATGAAAAAATGTAACTCTGGCTCTGACTTGCAAGTAAGATGTTATTTTTTTGAATGCATTATTGTGCATTGCTGGCTTTGCTTTATTACAAAATATGACATAAATTGTAATTTTTTACTTAGATTGAAATTAATGTTTTATCATTCAGGAAAAAAGAATGATGAATTTCTAAAATATGCAGTGTTTAAAATATGATTAGCATGTTAACTTAATGTGTATTTATTATATTCTTAATGATACCTCTACCTTTATAATATAATATTTTATTCTACACTATATATATATATATGTATATGTATGTATTTTAAACAGTGAAAATTCCCACCAAGACGGGGAAGGCATGCCTTGTTTTTTATTCATTTTCTTATCTAATTTAGAAATACAGTTGTGAATGTCCATTGTCTTCACTGTCTATAACTTCAGGGTCGTCTGCTGAGATTATCAACAGCACTGTAAATAAAGAACATCAGAGAGTTACTTGTTCCTAAACAATTATATCCTTTATCATAATCGTGAGCTGCAACCACCATTACCATACATGATTTTCTTACCGCAACCATTAAATTCCAGAAAGATTCCATAGAAGAAGTGGTGTAATTGAATTGAATTTCAGCTAAACAAACATTACATTGAGCTGGAAAGTGATTTGGCACAATATTTTGAAAGGAAAAAAAAACTGCTTAAAGTGTAAAATGTCAACCAACCCTCAATGGAAGGAACAGCACATACAGACACCTAGAAATACATGTAATTGTTAAGTACGGCTCTCTTACAGAAACAGCTGACACATTCAGAAATGCTTGAGAGAACTTCACCCATACAAGTCCATTGGACCCAAGAGGCTGCATCTAAGGGTGCTGAGCAAACTGTCCAGTGCTCTTGCAAGGCCCACCTCTGTCATCTCTGAAAGGTCATAGATATTGGGGGAGGTTGCTCACAACTAGAAAAAGGCAAATATTGCACCCATCTTCAAGAAAAGGCCAAAAATGTCAAGCTGGGTAACTTCAAGCTGATCAGCCTGATTTAGTCCCGAGGAAAATCACAGACCGAGTCCTCCTTGAACACGTTTCTGGGCACAGGAAGATGACGATCATGGCTGACCAGCCTGATTGCCTGTTATGATAAAATAACTAGATATGTAGTAGTGGGACCTGTCCTGTTCAACATCTTTATCAAGGACCTGGAAGAGGTGACCAAGCGTGCTCTTGTCAAGTTTGCAGATGACACCAAACTGTTCCCACAATGTGGGACCAATGTACTTGATGGTGGAGCTGCCATTCAGCTAGACAGGCTGGAAGAATCGACCAAGAGGAACTTTATGAAATTTAACAAGGATGACGCCTGCACTTGGGAAGAAAGAACCCACTGTAATGATCCAGGCTAGCTACTGACTGTTTGGGGAGCAGCTCTGCTGAAAACAACCTGGTGGCCTTGGTAGACAGCAAGCTGGGCTTAAGCCAGCAGTGTGTCCTGGCAGCAAAGGAGGCCAACAGTATCCTGGCCTGTTTCACACGAGCACTTAGTCAGTATATAATGGGAAAGGACTGTCCCCCTCTGCTCAGCACTTGCTAGACTGCATGTGAACACTGTGTCCAGTTTTGGCTGTTCCAATACAGGAAAGTGATAAACAGCAGCGAATCCAGGGGAGGGCCACCAAGCTGCTCAGAGGCTGGAACACTCACCTGCGGGACAGGCTGAGGGAACTGGGCTCCTTCAGCTGGAATAAGAGACAGCTTGGGGGTAACATCAACCACTACACCCTTCAGGACCCATGGGGAGGTTATGGAATCTAGCTATTCACAGTGCTGTATGGTGGGAGGATGGGAGACAACTGACATAAGCTGAAACAAGAGATGTTCAGACAGGATATAAAGAACATTTTCAGCATGAAATTAGGGAGTGAAACAGGTTATCCAGAGAGGTTGTATGGTCTCCATCCTTGCATGTTTTCAAGACATAACAAAATAAAGCCCTGTATACATAATCAATGTAGTTCTGCTCCACTGAAGAGACAAGGAATATCATGATAACAATAAACAGTTTCAGTAAAATGAAATTATTTACTGCTTGAGCTATTTAAATTTGGCCTGTTGAGGGAAATTCACATAGAAAATGAGAACAAAACTGAAAGAAATATCACAAAGTGACATAAAATAAGGAAGTTGAACTGAATATACTGAAATTTTTCATAATGTTGGGCAAACTTCAAATTGTTGATGTTACTGGAATTTGGAAACAACTTGAAGAACTATTACAGAAGTAGTTACCCAAAAGAAAATAAATTGCCTAGCCAAGAACAATTCAGTATTCTGATATTTTGTCTGAAGTTTCAGAAATAAATACATACAAAGACACAAACACACATACACATGCACAGACACTTCTAAATATCATTTTACTTAAAGTAGATTATAGTAAGTCTAGTCATTAATCAAAGTTGTCGTGTTTGAAACAGCTAATTTATTGCAAAAATATAAATGCCTGACTCTGAATCCTTACCATAGTCTTTACAGTAAAGATACACAGTCTCCCTAGTGTTTGAGAGGGAACAAAGCACTATTTCGAGAAATAAGTGAGTCTGTCACTCAGGTTTGCATCTTGGGGATCATTGTCAGCCTGCACTTCATTCTGTGTCTTCACATCAAGGCCACATTTAGATCCCACATACCACATCTAACATGTTTTCTCCCGTACCCCTACGCTGATTAAATTTTCAACACAACTTTTTGCAGTTTATACCTAAATTACTGCAGAACCTTTTGGGCTTTAGCAAATGCAATTTTGATTCATTCATAAACATTCATAATGCCATAGAAAATATCTTTTCCCTTGTACCCCACTTAGATCCTACCATCTTTCTCTTTGTGTCTGAATCTTGGTTGTACCTGCCCACCCCAAAAATGTGGCTAGAACTCCATGTTCAGGCACAAGCAAATGGCCTGCACTGAAAAAGTCCATAGTACCCAACAGTTCCCTTACCTAGTGTTTCATTTTACAGTAATAGAGAAAAACACAGTACTATTAGCAACCGTGTGATATGGCAGCAAAACACGCAAGCAAGGAATAAAAAGCTGCCAGAGCTTCCTGACTACTAGTGGTAACATGAAGAAACTGGTGTAAAGCAAAATATTCACTTGCATAAGTATTCTGAAGTCAGTATGGTTGCCTTTCTCTGCTTAGTATCTAACAAGAGGAATGTGCTGCCAGTGTTGTTGCTGAGTTCATTACATACTCTAGTTGGAACCACTGTTTCAAAATAGATATCTTTAAAGATATATTCTCCAGGTAATGCTAAGGACTTTTACACAACACACTTTACATGCTGCAGTATTGAAGTTATCTCAGAAACAAGCCAAGGACCTTTATCTCTAAAATTGTCTCTTGCGGCTTCCTAGTTGGCAGCTTACTTATTGCCTGGAAAGAAGCAGATATATTCTAAAATAGGACTTTTCACCACCAGCTTGTGATGTGTTGAAAGGCAGAAAATTTCAGCACCATAAAGCACATATCTGGCTGTGTACAAAACCAAGAACAAATGGCCCCTCATGATGACAGGAAGAGCTGCCACTTATTAGTTCTGCACATTGTACTGGCAAATTAAAAGTTTACTATCTGACCTGTAATGGCTCTTCAGATAAAGATGTTCTAAAACACTCTTCTGTTTTTTACAGAACCTATTTGATGTGGAGAGGAAGAAAGGGCACAGAGAGAGCTCTGCAGTAAACATCACTGCCTTCTGACTGGAGTCTGAGAAACTCCCTAAATAAAGGGGATTTGACAAGGCAAGTGACTGTGTCCAGTCACTTTCATTTAGGGTTTTGGACATTTTTTAGCTTTTCATTTTCATTTTTAACTAATCTACTAGTTTTAAAAAGTTATATTAGCATAATCACATGTGGGCAGAAGTATTCACATGAGCAGACCCACTGGTTTAACAGGGGCTCCTTAATACAGAAAATGCCAAAAGAAAAGCCGCTACTTACTATGGAAGGTGCTTGAGTTCCAACATATCTGTAAGAAATAAGATGCCATGTAACTAAAATGGAGTACTGATTTGATCTATTTGTGGATGTTAGCCATTTAATTTATTCAGACTTATATGACTAGAGTTAACTTTTTGTTTATTTTTTAGGAAAACACACAATACACTACAAAATTACATTACAGTGAAAAGAAAAGTAAGCAGTGATTCTACCTCATTAACTGTAAATGGTTCCCATTGGTCCAATGGAGCATACCTGATGATCACAAATAGTAATTTGAAGGTAGTATACTCTGCTGACTTTTTTTTTTTTTTCCAAAGAAGTGATAGCAGGGACATTACATGAATTTAACAACTCTGTGACTGAGATCTAGTTGAGTTTACCACAGCTAACCAAATTTATACTGCTCTTACAATTTGTACAGATGTGACTGCTATTTAAAAAAAAAAAAAAAAAAACAAACACAAACAGTTCTTGAGGACTCTCAGATGAAGTTTTATACAAGTGTGAAATATTCAATACGACCTCTGTTCTCCTTGACCACACCTAAATCATTAACTTCCAAAGCACCACACTGCAGCTATAGCCAGACATATAGCCATCAGGTAATAGTAGTATGAGTATGCTAATTTCTTCAAATGTAACTATAGCAAAGTTCAATATACGGTTCGTTGTTTCCAAAGGTCAGTCAACATACTGATCATTCATCTCAATGGAATTTTTACAAATAATAGTAAAAAGTTATATTAAAATATAACTATACAGAGTTATATTTACACATGATAGTTTAAAAGTTTCTAAAAATGTTGAGACATGAGTAATTTTTTCAGAAGATTTGTCTGCATATTAAATTATTTACATCTATATGAAAAAAATCACAAATATAGAAAGTTCACCTCATTTGTTTAGTTTACGCAGTCCACCATTTGAATATTACAGTGCAGTGTAAATGTTTGGATATATACACAGCACAATAATAATTTAGAAATTACTAGGCTTCCAAAAGACAACTGCATAGTGATTAAATAGCCAAGCAGAATTTGGAGTCTCTAGAGAAGCTCTGACAAACCAGAAAACATAGGATTATCAGCAATTACTGCAATATTTGGCCCAGTTTCAATGTTCAGTCATGTGTGCTCCATAAATTAAACATTTCTGGATAATGATCAAGTTTAGTATGGACATACTGCTTAATCTACTGAAGGATGAAAAGATGATTAAAAATCTCCATCTTGATTAGTCTTATTTACAGCTACTTAGAGACCAGTCATTTTAAAAATAAACTGGCAGGTCTATGGCAATCTTACCATAATTTATTTGGCGCCAGTGGCAGGCACAGAAGTAGGTTATAACATATTAGGGTGCAATTCTGCTCTTCAGGATACTCATGGAAAAAACTCTTGCTGAAGATGGAGTTGGATGAAAGAACAGATATGTGACATTTTTACCACTGTGGTTGGTTTCCCCACACTTAAAAGTTCATACTTCAGTTATTTCAGCTGCGTAGAAATATCAACATTAAGAATTGTATGGCACCAAAAGAAATAAAAATGTTCTTTATAGTTTATTAAAAAGTATATTAAGGGTAAAGAGAATATATGGGGGGGGGGTTAATTTGCATAAGGTATCTTCAGAGAAGCTAGGTATCAAAAGAGTTTTATATCAAATATTCATTGAAGCAGATATATACAATACAGTATATGCTCTAAAACTATTATGTGAACTGATTTTAAGCTTCTAGAGAGGCTACACACTGCCTGAGAGCAGATGATCTGACTTCCTCTTCATGCCAATTATCTAGAGTTCAGTAAATTGGAATTCAAATTGCCTGATTATAATCCTACATGGATCTAGTCCTTATCACTCACTTAAAGATATTTTAGGTTTTTAGATTAATTCTTTTCAGAAATTACTCCTTCTGTAATACTGACTTCTCTTCAGCCAGGAATCACTTTAAATAAATATTAAGAATATTGCTACAATTATGAGCTATTTTTACAATCTTGTACCACCTGCCATAACTTCTCCTAAATGAAGTTCTGAAAATTCTCACCTGACATTTATCATGCAAATGCTGAACACACTGTTGATTTAGTTTACTCTGTAGAAATATCTCCTGCAAAAAAAGGAGCTCTGAATATGCCTGAGAATCCAGGTTACAAGATCTTCTGATGCTGGCAAACAAAATTCACACTTGGCAAAGACAAGCTCTCACAGTGAAATGGAAGTCCTCTGAATCACACAAAGCTATTTCAACCATAGCATTGCTACAGAAATACTGGAATAACAGTGAGTAAATAATACACTGCACAGCTGCTCTATTTGTATGACCAGGATAATTAAGGCACCCAAAACAACATTGTGCCTAAAGGACAGCCTCCCATTTCCACAGATCACTGTGATAGGTACCCTTAATGTCATGTAGCGTTCCAGATCTCATGCTCCCTTGTGCACTTCAGAGCACTTTTGAATGGAAGACCTCAAGCAACAGCCTAAGTTAAAACTTTTTGAGCTGCATCTTGTCAGGAATCCTAAAGAATCACAGACACACCTATCACTCATTTACACCCTAGGCTCCTCTCTGTCGAGTAGAAATTCATTGTAATCCATTATCATGCTGCTTCCTCACATTAAAGTTGTTTCACAAACACTTCAAGCTGGCAGGAGCAGATGTCATCAAAAGAAAGAAGCTGTCCTACCCCTCCTCAGCCTGGCTTCTGAACCTCTCCCAACCTCTCTTCCCTCCCTCTTTGTGTCAGCATGAGACTTCACGCTGTTACACAATGAATCAGATCAGTCACTCCCAGTTTAATTCAGATCAGTTTCCTGATCCAATATGTCATGGAGCCGAACAAATACTCCTGCCAGGACATGGAAAGGGCACTGCTGAGCTGGGGCATAACAAGCAGGGAAATAGGATAAGAGTGAGTCTTTCAGCAGCACTACAAATTATATCAACTTAAAATCTACCATGAAACAGTGGTCTGGAACATGTTCTCCAGAGAGGTTGTGAAACCTCCATCCTTAGAGATACTCAAAACACAACTGGAAATGGCCCTGAGCAATCTCATCCATCTTTAAAGTTGGCCCTGATCTGAGCAAGGGGGTGGGCTAGAAGAGCTCCAGAGGTCCCTTCCCACCTGCGTGATCCTGTTATTCTAATTTGCCTGTCCTGCTCAGCCTGTGAGTGGTAAGCCTGGGGCTTACCACCATGGTCTCCAGCAGAGCGACAATAACTTCTCATAGGAGAGACAAACTTCTGAAAGGTTAGTATGTCTCACTAACTGAACTCTCATTAGTTTTTAACTGCAGATTGTTTAGAAGTTATTTGTCAATAAGCTGGGCACTAAAAGAGGCTAAAGATGAGCTGAAAAGCATATGAATTCTTGAAGAATCCTTTAACCACTGTTCAGTCCAAACCCTTTTGTTTATTAGCTTCTGCACAAGATGGCATACTCATATCTACTATAGGAGTTTTGCTATAGTAAGATAAAATGCTCCCTCATCTATACATTTCTGGTTTTGAGTCCAGGTGCACTAGTCTGATAGGAAACTGTCAGTGTTAATACTCCCACAATGTTTGTGAAAATGCAAGTTTTTACTGAAAGCTCCTGTCCTACAATTATTGCAATTTATTAAATGAAATAAATCTAATTTTGTAAAAACAAAGTGTGTTTTTCTAGCAGGTATATTAAATTGCCAAACAAACATTAACAAAAAGCCATGTTCATTTTATGATTTGTTGTAAACAATTATTTCAATTACTTAAGTGATCAGTATTTATTTATAAGTAATAATATATTGCATGTGTAGGAGGATGACCTGTGATCCCTAGTTAACATAACAACTTAGAAACCAGAAACCACAGCTTATAATAGATAACACACACAGCAAATCATTACAACAACAGAGCTGGAGGCAATCAATCAGTAAAATATGCATTCATAAAATAACCAGTCCTCCTGATTTTCATTTCTGCCTCCTTTCCTTCTCTTAACTCCTCTGAGCAGCATTGTGAAATATGTTTTCAAAGGGATATTCCCATGCCCAGATTGTTCTCAGAAATGTTTCTCTGCTTGATAACCTTTTAACTCTGGTCTATCCATAATTCCCCTCAACGCGCACACTTTGAAAGAAGATTCTTTTGTGATTTGGAAAAGTTTTTGTGGTCAGCACATTAGATCAGTGGAGAGGGTGAAACGTTGTGTGCAAGTTTGATGCTGCCTGCTATGGCAAATGCTGGCTTCACACCCACAGGACCACAGACATCATTCTGACCAATGTGGGATGCCATTGCCTGTATCTATATTACTTTTCTAGCTTTTAATTTTTCAATTAATTTCTTAAGCAATCCCTTCCTTCTGTACATTGACTTCTTTACAAATCATACATACCAGTAATTGTAAACAGCCTCTAGCTGTGGGCGGGGGAAGGACAGTTCTCTGAATGGGGGAAAAACATTCTCTCCAGCATCTAATTTCTCTGTCCTGCTTTCCCTATATTTTGTCCCTGGTGTGCCCTTCCCCTACACTGCATCTGCCATCTACTGGCACATTACTGTAAAAGAGTTTGGCATCAGAGACTTAATTTCAGGCCCTTTTATGTATGGGCCTGTACCTAGCTCCAGTGCCACTCCTAGCTATTGGGAGGGTCAGTGACATGGAGAGTCTTTCTTAGGCTCACCCATGCTAGCTGAGCCATGACATTGATAGAGAAGCTTTCAGAGAGACTACGATTTTTCAGAGACGTGTAAGCCAAAATTTGGGGATTAACTTCTGTAGGTATATCCATAGGTACATAAACTTTATAAACAGAAGTTCACCTAAGGTAAACACACTTTCTCTTCTACCTCCCTTATACTCCTAGCTTCCAACAGCCATGATAAAGAGCTTACCACTTATTAGAGAAACCTCCCTGCCAAATTTCAGGTTCCATTACTCAAATACTTGCAGATACTAGGAACTCAGTGATTACAGGAATGCTTTTTCATAAGCAACCCATTTTTTCTTTCTGTTTTTGCCCAGGACAGATATTAGGCATAAAATATTTTAAATGGGTGCCTCCACCCCACCCCCAAAATTATACACATCTGGAGAAAGGGTCCTCTAAGAAAACATGTTAATCAACTTTAAATATAGTTGGCCAATGCTACATCATTACCTATACTTTCCCTAGCACTCCTTGCAAAAACAAACCTTATATTTGTCACCTTTATACTGTCTCAGCTTGGGACCAAGTAGTAGTGGCTCCTCAGGTGATGTCTATGACACGTTGACTTTGAGGTCTGAGTTCTGAGGGACAAAGCAAAGTGTAAGCTTCTCATTAGCACATTTTTTTCTGCCTTACAAGAGTTACACAATACAAATAAAATAACTCATGAGGTATTCCTTCAAGCTTCTTCATTTGTTTCTTGGCAAGATGGTCAACACCAATCTTTCAGAAATATGTGAGCATTACTTTCTTTGAAGTCAGATGTAAACCAGCTGTTTCTTAACTCAACGTCTCACCTGTATCTCATGAAGAACATGTTCTAGTCATAGGACAGCAGAAATAAAATTTTGTTCCTTGAACAATTATCTTTCCTCAGAGCAGGAGTAGGGGTTTGAGGATTTGTTTTCTTCTGATTCCTTTCTCCGTGCAAATACTCCATCACTTTCTGAATCTGCATATTGTAGATTTTCTTTGTTCATCTGTATCCATTTATTACTTACTCAATTTTCTGTTTTAACTCTGATTTGATTCACTGTCCTTTTACTTAGGAAAAGAATTCAAGTATGTTCAGCACATTCACTGAAATATGGTTTCAATCACAACCTTGCATATGACATCTGTTATTGTACATAAATGTACATAAATATTTCCAAAAAAAGGAACTGTTTAGTGCTGTTTTACAGATACCTTAAGCAGACATTTTTGCTACTTTGAGTCTCTACCCTGTGCATTACACCTGCCAACCATTGCACTTTCTTGTTGCTGTAAATCAGTTCTACTTCACCTTGAATTAGTGCATTATCAGTTTGAGGGTAGACTGGAGCTGAAACAGTGTTCACATTGTGCAAGAAACACTTTACTAAATGTTTGTCATGGCGTGTTGGCTATCTGCCATTAGCAATTCTACCCTCAACATTTTACTTCTGAAAGAATTAGACCATGCAATTACTATTATTATAACTATTGGTGAAATTACAGCTATTGGAAGGCATATGGACTGGTACAAAGGGCACAATGAAAGAAAAAAGCATTCATTTGTTCTGCTGGTCTGGGCTTTCTGAAGTAACACACACCCTGTGTGTTCCTCAGTTTTTCTGCTAAACAGTAACAATTATATCAACTTCCTTTGTAGAGTGCTTTAAATCAACAATGAAAGATATGAAAATGAATAACAGTGGCAGATAGAGCACATTATTTGTGTGGGCAAGCATTCACAACTTTATCACACTCTTCCTCTCTAATTTTGTATTCACTTTTGATAAGATTTGACTATACATGTTTTTCGTTAGCTGGATCTCCAAGGTTGTGTGGTTCAAGTCACAATTGTGCTTACATGAACCACAACTAGATTTAAAAACTGAAGGCTGGATTATGACTCGGTTATGTATTCAAAGACAGATTTTACAACAGTGTGTTTTCTTGTACATAAACAGTCTGTTGGATTCCCAAGGGCTCAAAGCCAAGACATGGCAACATTTAAAACAAGACACGTGTGATTTCAAACATTCTAGATATAAAGCACTTCATCCACTGAACAGCACCTCTGCTTTACTCATGATTAAAAAGTTGAAGTTTATAATGTTCTGTTTCAAGGCTGATTAATAGAATAGATGGATCGCCCTGATAGACAACCATTGCCAAAACTCCAGCTGGAATAGCCTCTTTGAGTCATGTTAACTTGTTTGGTCTAAAGAGGCACCATCAAAAAGAAAGCATATTAAAAGGATGAAGCAACTCCCAC
>WAAD01024797.1:129727-140830 GCA_013389945.1 Fregata magnificens
CTGAGAGAACTGGGGTTGTTTAGTCTGGAGAAGAGGAGGCTGAGGGGAGACCTTATCGCTCTCTACAACTACCTGAAGGGAGGTTGTAGGGAAGCGGGTGCTGGACTCTTCTCCCACGAAACTAGCGATAGGACGAGAGGAAATGGCTTCAAGTTGCGTCAGGGGAGGTTTAGATTGGACATTAGGAAGAATTTCTTTACTGAAAGAGTGGTTAGGCATTGGAACAGGCTGCCCAGAGAGGTGGTGGAGTCGTCTACCCTGGAGGCGTTCAAAAAAGGTGTAGACGTGGCACTCCAGGGTCTAGTTTAGGAGTCATGGTGGTGTTAGTTGATGGTTGGACTTGATGATCTTAGAGGTCTTTTCCAACCCAATGATTCTATGATTCTATGATTCTATGATTCAATATGTGAGCAAACTGGACATAGGTAGCACCAAATAGGGTAGATCCTTTCCATCATCAGATATTTTGGGACTGGCTTCTTCCGAGAATTGTGTGGGTCATTTACACCCAACCTCCCAACTTGATAAAAGCTGGGGATGTAAAGCACATAGGATGCAGCTCTAAGGGTTCAGCAAGTCTGTCTCTTCCTCACCTTTCAGTCAAGGCACAGTCTTCACTGTCTAAACGCACTAGTGGCAAATTCTGGTATCTATGGACTAATACAACCTCACATAAGAGTAGGGAAACCAAAGCATAATGAAGAAAAATTTCATTAGAGCTTTTTTGAGTTACAATGTGTTTGAAGGGATGGACAAAAAAGGTGGGTGTCAAATTTTATCTAGACTTGGTAAAAAACAATCCCTATTTTTTCAGTGCCTCTTGAGTATATTCAAAGTTCCCCCCTTTGTCTTCTCCCTCTCCAGAAATCTCAACAATGTGAAATAAAAGCAAGTCTCTCCCCTCATTCTAATCAAGCTAAAACTATGTCCACAAGTCCCCATTGTAAGATTCCCCCATCCACCCAGTACTGCCAACAAGAAATCTTAGCACCACTGCACACCCATTTCCTGCTACATTCTCTTCTCACTCCCACAGTACAATGACTAATGGATCTGTTCATCCAGGAATCACATTTTTCCATACAATTCAGGGAAAGATTCTCCATTCAGAATTAAAAGTAAATGCTGGGAGATCAGAAAAAGAAGTGGTGAGCCTCCAAATTAAGAGAATTTTCAAAACTGCAGAGTGCAGTTTTCAAAAGTGACTATATGAGTTAGTACCACATGCCAATGATTTTCAGTGCAACTTCTGCTCTGAAGTTGTACAGGTATTTTTTAAAAATACCACCAGGATGATCATCAAATCTACCTGTTAGGCTGTGAGACCAAAATCTGGTGATACTAAAATAGCTTTCCAGGGGAAAGGGAAAAAAGGTGGAAGGAAGGGAAGGAAATTCACTTCAGAATCACAAAGGTTTCTTTTAAAAGATGCCATCTCTTTAATGACTACTCACTTTGTGACTTTGCACAGTATCTTGACCTGCTATAAAAATGTAAAATCTCCCTCCATGTTTTGTATTATATTTTGTACTTGAACAAACTCATTGCCATTTATTCGTACTGCAAAGATTTTTTTTATAACATTTTTCTTGCTTGGGAAAGCTTAACAAGAAAACACAAAAGTTCTGATTTAAAGATTAAAAACATTGAAGCTTTTACAGAAGAAATTCTTTAAACTGCTAACCTCCCCAGAGTTATCTCTTGCCTACATTCTTTTGCTTATGCTGGGACTACATTTTCAGTAACTGTTGTGATAAGAGCATAACATACCCACGCAAAATTCTTGATCTCCCGCACCCACAAAAATTTCACACTAAAGTTATTTAAATAAATCAAATTATCCTAAATTGGGGGGAGGGGGTGCACATAGGGCTTACACAAGTGGAATTTCAACAAAATGGTTCACAAAATCATCAGGTATCTCCTGAGGCACAATTGCAAAATAGCCCCTGCCATTGCATGTGCCAAGAAGCAGTGACATTTTGGCTGAGATCATGTGCATGGGCTGCTTTAGACCTTTTAAAATTCACACAATCCTGACAGAGAAAGGCTATAGTTCCTTGGAGCTATCTGATCTTTTAGGAGTACTCAGTGGCTGGACACCACAGCACTGAATTCAACATTCATGGCCAAGAAGATGGAATTTTATAGCAATTATACAAGAATTTTTAAAACAAAGACAGATGGAAGGAGGGACTAAACCCAGGACCTGTCCTTGCAACAGAATCATGATCCATCTTCAGTTCCATGAATCTTGCATTCCTGCAAAACAACATTAGTTCAGTATTAATCCCAGGCACATCCATATCCTGGAACACTCTTCTGGAAAGCAGGTGCCTGGGTTAGAACCTCCTCTTTTTAACACAGGTCCTCAATCCACCTCTTCTATTTTTTGTTCCATCATTCACCCAGCAAGTAAATTACAGTGCAACAGGTGAGTATCCCATACCCTCCACACTTCTGAGTCAAAAAGCATAATTTCAGGGTAATACCAATTGTTGTATCACAGTGTTATATACATCCCGGATTCTCACTGCATTAGTAACAAACGCCACAGCCTCAGGAACCTTCTCTGGTAACCTGAGGAAAGCTACCTTGTGTTTGTACACATTTAGTTCTGCACGGGACTAATGAACTCAGGAACAGCATCCCACTGGCTCACTTACACCACACAGAGCTGCAGAGCACAGATGCACCAGCTGTCTCCAAGCTAGCCCACAGACCTCTAACCCAGCAGCAGGCAGACATATCCTTATTGCTTTGCAGGGGACCTCTCAAGTTCCACACAACTGCATAAGTTGCTCATACTTTGAGTAACACATTATTTCAGAGAAAGGTTGTTTCACCTAAACCGAGACCAGAAGAAAACTCAAAGATTCTCAACTCTGATCATTTTCACAAAACAAGTCCCTCCATTAATTCTTGCATCAAGCCCAACAGCTTGTGATAGACAGAACATATCCTTCAGACAGGCAAGTCTGCTCAGTGCCAAATTGCTCTGCACGTAGGCAAACAGTGATATAGACACAGCATTCTACAGAGTAAGGAATAATTTAAAGGACATTAAAAGTAGGAGAAAAGCTATTTAAAATACAAGCAAAAGGGACTGCTTATTTAATGAGGAGTAGGTATTTAAATAAAAAGACTAAAGAGATAAGGTAAAAATACATTTTAGTAAGAATAACCGGTGGGGTTTTTTTCAAATAAACAGAAAATCTGAATAACTACACTGACAAACAGCCACAGATATAAGAAAAGAATGCAGTAAACCTCAAGAGGCATAACTATTGTACCAAATTGGTAAATACTGCTCCATATGTACAGGCTAAGTGTGTTTTCTGAACTATGTGGCCCTGCAGTGCCAGAATGCTAATCTGACTGATGGTATTACATACTAGTACTAAACATGTTACAAACCAAGGAGGAAACAGATCAGAGAAGATAAATGCCGAATACACACAGAAAAGCCTCAACCTATTTACTTCTTTTCTCCAGTAAAGATTCATTAATTATGGGGAATACAAGGGATAAACTACTTCTGGCAATACCTGGGCGGGGCGGGCGAAGAGCAGTCAATGGGAATAACAACATGTGAAAAAGCTGTTGGTCAGAACAGCATGGTTCCTAATTATATGGGTCATTTCTGACATTCATCTAAATTAAGAGTTTTCTGTTTATCACCAGCTATTGCCAGATGGACTGAACTAGTAAAAAAGGGCTTCCTTCTACTCCAACAATTGCAATGCAAGTCTACAGTTTCATATTCAATGCTGCTGAAACTAATTTAAACAACACATTTTCCCTTTCCCTCTCTCCTCTTCAGATTGTTCCCAGATTGTACTACCTATCTGGGAATAGTAGTCTGCACTGCTCAAATTACATCTGCACAAAGTGAACTGGACTAGAGAACTGAGTTGACTGAAAATAACCACCTACACTCTTTCCCGAAAGGCAATGTTTATGGCAGTCCCAAAGAAATGCAACCGGAACTGCAGCTTAAGCTTGGTTAATCATTTTAAAACGCTCAACCATCCCTGTAACGATAAGGTCACAATTCCTCACCCAGCAGTGGTTGTTGCTTCTGGATGTTTTTGAGGCCATGCAAGGAACTAGCTCTGGACATTAACCTGCCTGAGAAAAACAGCTTTTCCTCTCCTCTCTTGCCACGCTTTTTAATTTTTTGGTGGGCACAAGGGTGGAGGAGAGAAAGAGGGAAAAAAAAATAACTATTTCACTTGGATCAGATTATTGGGTTGAATAGCTTTTTGGCAGCAAAAACATTTGTTCTAGGACAAAAGAAGGGGCAGTGCAGTGGCAGGAACCAGTGGGTAAGATCAGAGCCTGCTCACAGCAGCTGAAGCAGCGCTTTTGCAGAATGTGTCATCACTGCCCAGCACCGTGAAAGGGTTAAGAATATTTGAATTGCACCATCAGAGCCAATTCCTCTCTGATGAGAAATGAAAGAACATCTTTACTCTAAAAATGGATGAATAAATTTGGTGCAACTCTGCATTCTGAATGCATCCATTTTCTAACTCTTGTAAAAACAGATCTGGGATCTTTCCTCCTGGCATCAGCCCTTTTAAACCTAATGCAGTTAAATGATGCCTGCAGTTAAAGCTAATGTGAACCGGTCTAGATCCTCACTAGGGTATATTTTTACTAGGATTGTTGTAATAGATCTGCAAAACAAGCCTCTGTCTCAGGTATGCAAAACATAACATGGCATACGAGAGTGCTTGAAGAGGAAAGTATACAGCCTGATTTTCATATCCCAGGACAAGTTTGCTGATATTTCAATCAGAAAACAATCTTTTTAATCAGAGCAACTTTTACAAAACATCTTTATGAAGCTTATGGAAAATGACAGTGTGTTCAATTTACAGCAGTGATCACCACCCACTTCGTTACAGAACTTAGCTTAGTACACTCTCAGTACTAAGTTGCACAGCTGCAGGCCATAAATTCACTGGTAAAGTCTCAGTAAACCCAAGGAAAAAAGGCAACATTCACCTGGCTTTTTCATAGCAAAAGCTCTACCAATGTGGAATGAAATCTCATCTTTAATCCTAAAATGTCTTGAAAATTTCTAGGAAAAGAGCAAAACCAAACCACACTCATCCATTCTAACTTAGAAACTTGTCTAACTTGCCTACAGCAGCAATTTGCAGACTTCTTGATATAGGAATGACCTTCAGCAAATCAATCTTTTTTCCAATCCCAAGTTGCCATGTTCTCCTGACCTTAAAAGGATCTTGTGACACTGCTTGATTTCACAATCTTATATGTGAGACATATGAAGCTACAGAATGCCTTTTTTACCTCCTCTGTCCTGTTGTTATTGAATACCTGGATTGTCATGGACTTTTGCAGATCAAAGGACCACGGCATTCCAGCTAGCATCTGGTCTTTTCAGCAAAACTTCTTTCCAAAACTCATTACTGTCTTCAAAAATTTTAATACCTCTTTTAATTTACTATGAAATCTTGGTACACTTTTCATTTCAATTAAAACACAAGATGGACAGATTTTCTTGGCCTCCCTCCAGCTATGGGTTTCTCATGTACATTCCACTTGGGACTGAACATCTGATACTGCATTTCAGATGTTTTCTCCGTAACTCAGAAAAAGCGCCCAATAAGTGATTTTCTTCTGACACACTTCAATAGATGCCAGGAACTAGGATCTATCCTTTGGAATCTGCCCAGCAGGGAAATCTACAAACCATTTTCTCCTTAGTTCAACTATCAGGAGTTAAAATCAACTATTTCACAAAAAAAAAAAAGCATAGTCTCTGCAATATTTTCACATGAATGCTGGCTTGAAAACACGATTTCCACAACTCACGACAGCCTCCGTTTCCTGACACAAGGGACAGTTTGACTGCCGAGTGTGTACACCGGGTGACTGTTCCCTCCTAAACACATTCTCAGGCCCTCCCTTGCATTTTTTTTCCACACTCCTAGAAAAGTTGCATATTTGTTCTCTTCCAGGACACATTATACCATAACAGAAAACACCAATCAATCTTTACAGAACAGCAGTCATATTACACTACTGAAGAAAATAAAAAGGATGCATACACATTCTGGAGGAAAAACGCCAACATTTCTACAACTAGAAAGAGCACTGTTTGGGTGCTCTTTTAACCCCCTGGGAAAGTACAGTTAAATGCAGGATAAGAGATCTTAATAAAATTTAAGAAACTAATTATATGATAAAAGACTAATAAAATCGAAGTAGTAGTGGTGTCATACCCATAAACTTTAACACTACAAGAAAAGTAAGGTCTGAAGGAAAAGATATTTTTAATTACCTCACCTGATACAGATAGAATAAAGTATTATTAGCATTTCTGTCAAAGGAAAATTCAGCCGATAGATTATAATGGTTTATGAGGGTCCTCTGGTCTTGACAGTTCCACCAATGGCTAGAACATATCACACCACCCTCCAGCCAAAAGCTTTCACTGTATTAACTACTGTTTTGTCTCTCATGGATATAATTAATTTCTCATAATTAAAATAAAATTTAGATTAAAACCAAAATCAAGCCTGTGGAAGGAAACAGCTTTAAAAAAAATCCTAAGTCTTCAATTCTTTTCAAGTCTGATCAACATCTCTGTATCATTGTACTATTTCCTTCAGTACAAAATTCCTAATTCTTCTGAAAAGTACTCTGTTGGCTATCCTGCAGCTGTTTGTGTCAGGACATATTTTGAATCACAGTTTGAAATCAATAAAGAAACTTCACACACAGTTTGGCCATACTATTCAAAATATACCAGTCAAATTAAGTCACAATTTTCTTCATTCTTTCAGGTTGGATCCAGGTCACTTGGCTTTGTTTTTAAATCAGCCAGTTAAAGATCAATTATTTTTTAATTTCTTTTTCTGCTTTCCCATAATATTTCCCCTTCGAGACTCCTGCAAATGCTTGTCTTTCAGAGATCTGTCCTAAATTTGCCATTGTAAATAGTGAGACAAAGAACGCATTTCACTTCTTCAACAATGCCAAGCTCTTCAGTGTCTGAATGATTCTTGCCATATGTTGGAGACCCCTGCTTTCTTCTCCCCAGAATCTCTCTTATTCTGGGTGCAGTGCCAATTACTCTTTATATGACTTAACCTCCATGTAATTACATTTCCTTTCATTTTCCATCTTTGCCTTCCCTTCACTTTCTGTATTACAATGTCAGCTTCATTCTCTAATTTCTACAATCTTGTATACAGCTTTTATTTTCAGATAGAGTTTGTATGTCCCTATTTATATACTTTCTCCCCTACCCGAGACATAACAATCATTACTTATAATGAGGTCATATTACTTTTCAATAATGAGTGCAATTATAATGCGTGCAATTTACCTTTCAACACATCCCACCTTGCTTGTGTTTCTTTGTTATTTTCTTCTACTTGGATTTCATCCAACTTTTCTGCACTTAAAGGCTTATGGTTTAGACAAGAGTTTAAAAAATTGTTTACAGAAGAATTTTAAAAATACTTATAAGGGTGTAAGCTTTCAAATACAAATCATTTGTGCCTATTTTAAAATTTCTAGTAACTGCAGGGCACTTTTATGTCACTTACCCCCCAGTTCCATTTTTTCCCTCATGGAATGCTGAAACACTTAGAATACAAACACTGCAGATGCATTTTTATCTAAATAACAGACAAAACAGTTGTTGTAACCAGGGCACCTAGTCATCCTTTCAAAATTAACTCTATCTAAATGAGAGGATAACATTTGCTTTATAAGCCGTTCAAAATTATATATGTTAATGAAAACATTACAAATAAAAAGTGTTCTTAACTTTATTTGCCTTTATATTTCAAAGTACTAAACTGAATATTTGAGACTGCCATATCAATATTTAACCTCTCTCACTGGATATCGAAAATGAGACATCCAGTTCCGAAAGGCATTGAACATTCACAATGCACAAAGTCTTAAATTAAAGCTTCATCTAATTAGAGGTGCACTACTCTAATGAGCACTACTTGGATGCCTCAAATCAGGTCACAGGTTTGGGAAAAGTTGCAAAGCCTCTCTGGCAGACCATGGGTAATTAAGGGAACTCCCCAGTTCAGTGCTTTGCTCAAGATCCTGACAAGAAACTCCTTAAAACTCTTCATATCCCTGCACGTGGGGATAAAAAGGTAGCCACAGAATAAATGGACAATTTTTTTCAGAACTACTGAGCACCAGCAGACCCCATTCAAATCAACAGAGGAGGTAGGTGCCAACTACTTTTTGAAAAGCACTGACTTTTGCGTATTTGGAATTTCAATCTTGAGGCTAGACAGCTTCTCTATGGAGACCATCTTTTAAGCATGTGCCGAAGTGCTTTCTGAATAGGGATGAATTTAGCATATGCTCAAGTGTTGTCCTAAATAGTTGCCTTCCCTTTTTAAATGTGTCACTCTCTTGACCTCTGTAGCTCCTTAAGATTTAATGTGAGCCAAGACACATTGTCACCATAATACTGGAAAAATAACAAGCTTGCTAAAGAGACATCTATAACTGAAGCAGGTTCCAAATTCATGACAAGGAAAGTGGCGTGGAAGAAATTAAATTAACACAATGAATGAAGAACAGCTGAAAGCTGTTTACTCATCTCTGGTTCCTGCTAGGATTCTCTTCAATTGCATGTGTTCCTTTTGTATCTATTGAGGTACATTTGCACAAAATCAAAACAATATTTCAAACTTCCACTCAAACCAATGCCTAAAAAGGAATAACATGTACATAATACATGTCATCTGCCTTTGATTAGCTCAAAATTTCTGTTAGGAAAATAGACACAATTAACTTCTGCAACTGTATTAAATAAGTATTTTAGGATATCTGGATAGGAGTAATTTTAAGAGTGATTCCATGCAAAAAAAGAAATTGTAGTCAATAAGAAGCTTATTTTATATGAATCCCATCGTTCAAAAGCATTTATTTCTTAAGTTTCGGGCTTTAGAAGCTTTATTAACAGCTCCTGTGTAATGAACGCATTTGGTACTTCCATCCTGAAACCAAGTACGTAAATGATAGGACAAATAATACAAATACAGTTAAGAAATGCTTTCTTAGAGCAGAAGTTCTCAAACATTTTCATAATAGAGGACACATCTTTATGGATTATCACACACAGCTCCCTTCCCCCCAGCTATTATTTCTCAGGCCATATCACAATTTTGTAACATCCCTAAGGTAGTTACAGCAGTTGCTTTTTTCCTGCTAAAACAATGTACTGGGGGATTATGTCACTGTGATGGTTTAATTTTACAGTCTCACCCCAGCTATTTACCAAATAGCCCAAAGGTTTCTTCACTGATGTACACCAGGTGACATTTTCTATTGTATTACAACTAAAACCAAGGTCCTCTTAAACAACTAAAGTATTCCTTTATTATATACTCACTTTCTAAAAAAGTAGCATTAAAAGCTATAGTTTAAACATTAAAATTAATATCTGATTTTTAAAGATGGAGACTTTCTGAGGAGTAAATTATTCTACAGCTATCTTTCTCTAACATGATGCCAACTACTACCACACAGGTTAATTGCCAAAAGAAGTCACAAGATCAGTGTTCAGTTTGTTACTGTCTCCCACTTACATCTGCTCTCCATTAAAGAAATGTTAAAACTATAGGCAGTTGCTCTATCACAATCAATAAGAGGGACAGATTCTCCCCATCTTAGGCTGTTATGGTGATTATATTGGTCACTCTAATGAGCAAGTCAACAGAAGTGACTGTGGATTGAGAAAATATTCTAGAGCCATATGAGATTGCTTAGAACCTTAATAATTCTTCATGACCCATCCATTTTGACTCTTTATTCACCAGATCACTGAAACTCAAATATCCACAAATTTATTCCCACACTGCATACATTCCATGGTCTGAGGTAGCTATATTGCTAAATTGTCCCTTTTACACCACAGCAAAATCGGTTAGGTCATTTATCATCTAAAACATTAAGATTTGTCAAAAGATTTCACAAATTTAATTTTAGCAAACTGGTTTTGCTATAAAACACATTAGATGTCACAAAAAAGAGTGTACTCTTTCAATATTTTGAAATAAGTTCTTGTCAGCGAGGACTCACGGTGGAACAGGCTTATCCTGAGGGACTGCAGCCCATAGAGAGGACCCACACGGGAGCTGTTCTGGAAAGACTGCAGCCAGTGGGAGGGACCCCAGGCTGGGGCAGGGAAGAGGTGTGAGGAGGAAGAAGCAGCAGAGAGGAACTGTTATGGACTGACCACCACCCCCATTCCATCATCCCCGCTGTGCTGCTCACAGCAGGGAGGAGGTAGAGGAGTTGGGAACAGAGTGAAGTTGAGCCTGGGAAGAAGGGCATGGTGGGGGGAGGTGTTTTAGTTTTTGCCTTTGTTTCTCACCATCCAACTCTATTTTTAATTGGCAATACATTCAATTAATTTTCCCCAAGTCGAGTCTGTTTTGCCCGTGACGGTAATTGGTAAGTGCTCTCCCTGTCTTTACCTCAGCCCGTGAGCTTTTCCGTCTTATTTTCTCCCTCTGTCCTTTTGAGGAAGGGGAGTGAGAGAGCAGCTGGGTGGGCATCTAGCAGCCAGCCAAGGTCAATCCACAACAATATTGTCCAGTTAGCTTAAGTATCTGCTTTGACAATAAAAGGGTCTGTGTCATGATAGACCCTATGTTAAGGAGAATTAATATGTAAAACTAGTTATTATCCAGAAATTATGTAAAGATAGTAGAAAGTGCTAGACAACTTTGTTTTGAAGATTTTTTGTCACTGGTAGGTAAGTAAACCCTCCATATCTGAAGTGCTGAAGTGTATGTGTATGACGTAAGAGCACAGAAGAAGACAGAACAAGATGGGTCATCCTGTTTATATTTAGAAAGTATGTACATCATTCAAGGGCTGCGATAGTTCAAGATGTCTTTAAAGCTACTAGATTTGTAAGATCTTTTGCTCAAAATGAGGTAACTCCTTTTTAAACTGCTGAAAGAAGACTTTATTTGCCCATTTGCATGTAAGTTTGGGTTGTTAAATAATTGTGTTGGGCTGGACTCCATTAAAAACGCTAAAAATCATAGAATCATAGAATCAGTAAGGTTGGAA
>WAAD01024813.1:4237-56357 GCA_013389945.1 Fregata magnificens
TGCTTCACAGTAATCAATGCATATCCACACAGTAAAGCAAAGACTACAGAAAAACTCACAACTATGCAATGACATAGGAAGTGTCAATTAACTCTTTATAAATGATGGCATTTAGGAACAATTTTAAACGTGTGTTGCAAAAACAAGAAACAAATTATTNTCAGAAAAAGACCTCATTCAAGAAAGACTGAAATATGTAACTACACAGGTAAAAAGACATCATCCTTAAAAATTAATCCCAAGTAATTTATGGAATAGTTAATACTGCAAGTTCTTTTAATCTTAAAATGCAGCTCTGCCTTCTCATGCAATTTCCCCTCTATTCTGCATGGTGAATTACAGAACAATGCCCAAGCACAGGCTTTTCTTGATGGCGTCTGCTGATACCAATCATTAGTATTGTCCTGACTACTGTGCTTGATCAGCAGCATACTTCTCAGAAATATTTTCCTTCTGCTTGCTTCTTATTAACTGGTACAAGTTTCCTTAAGGTCTTTCTCAAGAACAGCCTGACTTTAAGAAACATCATGTTTCCTTATTTTACCTACATAACACTTAATATTGACATTTTTCAGATAGAAATTTTTAGTGTACTAACAAATGTCTTGTTTTCACTAAACAAACAATGATTAACAAGTGGCATTTAACAGCATTTAAATATCCTTAAAAATTCAAATCCCAACCCTACTTTCCCCCAAAGCCTCTAATGATATAAACAGGTTTTAAAACAAAAAAATCTCGTAAGGAAAGACGTGTCAGGGGAAATAGATGCATAGTGGAAGAAAGAGTTAACAAAAACTGCACTACACCTCAAAATGAGCTATAAAAGTTCCATAATGAACCTTCTAGTCCTGAACTATCTCTCAGGCGCATTCACTTATATTTCTTTATGCTGCCATCTCTCACTGCAAGTATAACAAGAAAGTTAAAATGTAATTTTACGTGTAGGTATATCACCTCAAATTAGCAACATAAAATTACTGACATTTATTCTAAAGAAGGCCCTACTGGCTAGAGGGAAAATGCTGAACTAGCATCTGTCAGTACTGCTAATTGAGGTAAGGTTGGGAACTATAAAGTACTATTAAAGGAGTAAAATAATACCAAATGGAAATGCTGAGAAGGTACACTACCCTTTTGACACTCTAAATTATTACCCCGATTAAAGTAGCTAGTATGTTTGACTCTTAAAAGTGCCATGAACAGTAATGCACTTCAGAATTGCAAGGAACATTCTTATGGGCCACAGTACCTGAAAAAACACATTAACAAATTCTTGCCATATAATAACTATGTGTTTGATGTGTTTTTAATGAAGTGTTCCATCTTCTGTATTTTAAAAAGCATCCGTGTTTTTTGGGGGGGGGGGGGGGGGGGGAAGCATGAATGCCACATTTTCACCTCCAGGTTCAGCAGTTCCACCTGGTTCTCTTCAGCCTAAGTTTTGAGCAGATCTTTGGACCACAAGCTACTTGCAAGATTCTTGCCATCATCTTGTGAATGACCAAAACAGAATAAATCCAACAGTCTACTCAAAAGATAAAACAATTAAATCTAGAGGAGTATTAACAAAACTTACCCAACTTTACCTTTTTTTCCTTGTTTCACATATCTACCCCTGTGACACCACAGCATGACAAAACCTGTAGAGCTCTGTCTATTCGTATTTGGGAACACACAGCAAATTTTACTCTGGCATCTAGAAGTCTTCTAAATAAGTTCAGTTTATCAAACAGACATTCCTTCTTGCTTTTGCAGGAGGAACAGCAGGGGAAGAAAAATCAAAGACTATTCTGATCCTCATAGTCTGACCTACGCCTACAATTTGTTGCTAGCCGCAGCTTGTAGAAAATTCAAGACTTAGAAAACACCAATAGGCATGGTACAAAATAAAGGCAATATGAAGAACATTCAAAGATGAGAAGGACTATTTTTTATTTACTTCTGTGTGACTAAGTGTGGTAGGTTAATTGATCAGCAGCTACCTGCTCTTTGAGAAAAATGCTGAAACCTGAGGGTAACGCAGTCACAATAGCATGTCTACTCTGCTTGAAAATATTAACCTATATCAGTTTAAAAGCAAACATTTATGGCCAGATCCTGTGGGATTTATTTTTGTACAGACTGCTCGCATGAGAAAAAAAAATACAGTATACAATTCTGACTTGCTAAAAACTTTCATAGTAGCACTAGTTAACAAAGAAAAAGTTCATGCCTTCCCCTTCACTCCCCAGATAAACTGAAAAATTTCAACTGGTTTAACATTTGGACATACTAAAATGAAGCCAAATAGAGCATACTTTATAGCTGAGCTTGGAAATTATTTTCAGCTTATGAAACTTATGTAGGTCGTTCACAGAATCCTTAACCTCATGAAGCTCAACAAGGAGAAGTGCAAAGTCCTGCATCTGGGGAAGAACAACCCCAGGCACCAATGTATGCTGGGGGCCACCCAGCTGGAAAGCAGCTAGGCAGAAAAGGACCTAAGGGTCCTCGTGGACACCAAGCTGAACATGAGCCAGCAATGTACCCTAGTGGCAAAGAAGACAAATGGTATCCTGGGCTGCATTAGACAAAGTATTACCAGCTGTGCAGAGTAGAGGTCCTTCCTCTATACTCAGCACTGGTAAGGGCCACATCTGGGGTACTGTGTCCAGTTCTGGGCTCCCCAGTACAAGAGAGACATCGACATGCTGGAGAGGGTCCTACAAAGGGCCACTAAGATGACAAAGGGACTGGAGCACCTCTCCTTTGAGGAAAGGCTGAGAGAGCTGGGACTGTTCGGCCTGGAGAAGAGAAGGCTCAGGAGGGTCTCATCAATGTGTATAAATATCTGAAGGGAGGGTACAAAGAGGACAGAGCCAGGCTCTTTTCAGTGGTGCCCAGTGACAGAACAAGAGGCAGTGGGCACAAAAATGAAACACAGGAAGTTCTGTCTGAACATCAGGAAACACTTTTTCACTGTGATGGTGACCGAGCATTGGCACAGGTTGCCCAGGGAGGTTGTGGAGTCTCTGTCTTTGGAGATATTCCAAAGCTGTCTGGACAGGGTCCTGGGCAAGTGGCTGTAGGTGACCCTGCTTGAGCAGGTGGGTTGGACCAGATGACCTGCAGAGGTCCCTTCCAACCTCAACCATTCTGTGATTCTGTAAAAGAAGCTTCAAAATATTTATGTGCACTTTACAGTCATCAAAGAAGTATTTTCCATATTCTAAATGATCTGAAAGTCAGTTTGCATATGAGAGATTGCATCTATGCACACATGCAGGTATATACACAGACATCCTCAGTCCTTTTAAAGGATAGACGATCAGTATTTAATTCTTTCACCATCTCAAGAATTCCACATCCCAAGGCCTTCAAAAAAATACCTAGCTTGAAAAGTCATGGTGAATCTACTGCATATGAACAGTTTTTGAGAGGGGAAAATGATACAGTTATTCTTGACTTAAGAATGTCAGAATAACCCATCAAGCTAATGAAGGAGTTACCTGCTGTAAAAAAGTCCCCGATTTCACAAAAAGAATAAAGAAAAGCCTCAAAAGCCACCAAAGTTCTCCCCTGTATTTTGTCAGCATTCAAGTGACATCCATACTTCAGAATTAACAGAAATGCACTGGTTAACTGGGGCATTAGAGCAACCTCCGCAGAGCTGGACAGTTTGTAAAGTTCATTAGCACCAGATTACTTTCCTACAGACTCTTTGAGCCCCTCGCAATCATCTGAAAGATCATCATGCTGACACATTGTTCTTATATATCTAAATGACCTTTCAGATATGCTCTTCAGGTTCTCGCTGTTAACACTGCATGCCAAATGTCACCAAAATTTTTTTGAAGTTAAGTGTCACCAGAAGACATTTTGACAGGCCATTTTGTTGCTAGGTACAGCAGCAGAATTCTGCTACGCTGGGGGTGGGGAACTGAAAGAGAGAAAAAGCATCTGATCCCTAGTTAGGTACACCATTACTTCTGGTATCTCGCAGAGTTGTCAGCTTATACACAGAGCCTTACAGAGGAAGGAGAGGACACTACTCCAAGTAGCTCAAGGCTCCTGGCATCCTCAATTACATAGGGCATTTTAAAGAGATCAAGGTAGCTGGAGAAAATAGGCAGCATGGGCTGCATTAGAGGGCAGTTCCCCAGTCCTAAATACCACCTAGGTTCCCAAACAGTGCCAGCTTTTCTCAGGGTGACCAGTTTCAATGAATGCAGACTGATACACCGTTTTCCCAGACCTCACGTATACTTTTGCATATGACCGCTGAAGAATCTCGTCTCTTCTGAGGAACAGGCTCAGCTTACACCCCATCACCTGAGTAAAAAACAGTGCACACACCACGTAGTGCTCCAAGATAGCTCACACTGCCAGAATGAATATAACCACTCCTTCCTGCAAGCCCACTGTACCTCTAGGTGCAAATAAAGCAGACACACCAATACTTCAAGAGGATTAGGGAAGACAGGAGGGAGGGTCGGGGGACTCATTTTTACTGGAGAAGGGGAAAGATGCATTGCTTCATCTGTACCAGTCTGAGTGTCCATCTTTTGACTTGCTAGCCTTTCCCTTCCAAAGAACTTCATGGCAATAATATGACCCAGTTCAAACAAACATCAGAAAAAGTCTGCCACATTTTCTGAATCAATCAGTACAAACGAAAAACATGAGAAACTGGGTGTGAATGAGCAAACAAGCATCAAAAGACAGGAGCTCAGAGAGCTTTAACTTCACAGGGACAGACAAGAAAGATTTTCAATAAAAGGAGTTCCTAGTAACTTCCAGAAAACTGAAATATAACTGGAAGAGTAGGAGACCCTGGGTCAGAACCACTTTCTAATCCATGTCCCTTTTCCTTTTAAAATTGTTGTCAGCATCATGAGCACTCAGGACCATGGGGTTACAGAGCAGGAGAGGAAAAAGTTCCCCTGTCCTCAGGAGCACGGCTGCACCTTCAAACATGCTTCAGTGGCGTTTGAAGCCAGTTCATCTGACTATCACCAATATTACAGGATGCTCATCGCACTAAAATAACGTTCGAAAAACACGAAATTCCAGAGAAGTCAGACTCCTCAGAGCCATACGATTCCCAGTGTTAATTCGCTACTAGACAAAGAGCTTACCAAGGGAATTTTATGAATAGGTAATGAACAATCGTGACCAACCTGCTGGACAAGAAACATAAAACAATCTTTTTATGCAAACAAGCACATTGTAACATCATAGGACTTGCATGAAATTTCACATCGCACACACTAAACATGAACTAGACAGTGGTGTGTATGTGTGTGTCTGCTCTACATGCTACCTGTCAAAGCAGACCACCTACAGTTTCGTCAGGAGGAGACTTTAAAAACCTCGTGAAAATACAAATGATAAAAGGAACTGAGAGGGTGGTACAAAGTAACTAGCTCCTCCAAATAAATACTCTCCACAGCTGTAAACTGGATTCCGAGTTCCTGGGGAAGCAGGAACAAATCCTCAGATAAAAACCACATCTACTTAATGAACAGATATGTGGGAGCAAAGAAAGGCTGACATTTCTATAGCAACAGAGTTAATGGTGCGTGGAAGTATTTAATTCTACATTTTCAATTAAATTTTCTGGCTTTCACTGTTTGTTTTTTGGTTACAACGCAAACTACTTAGGATATTCTTCAGGGTTTGGGAGGACACAGATTTGAGAACTCTGAAGCAATAACGTTAAGTGTGAAAGTCAGCAAAACCGGGCTGATTTTATTCCATCTACAAGCTTTTCCCACCCAGAAAAGTTTCCAGAAACACGAGCTGAACCTTGAAGTTTTTCAGATGCTCTTTCCCAGGCCTTTATAAACCAAAGGCAATAAAACATTGTAGGCAAAGCATTCTGATCTTAGACACCACGTACAGTACTTACAGCAACCACCCTATGGAAGTCTTGTTATTGCTGCCTATTAAAAAAAGAAATCTGAAAACCAGAAAGTTAAAGCCTTGCTGCTGTGGAGTAAAAGAATGGCCTTTTTATGGTGTGCTACTGCTGCCTTAAGGGGTAAATCCTGTTTAGGGCAAACCCTAGAAACAAAAAAGCCCAGCATCATTGTTGTATTAAACAGATCCCTCTTTTTGCTGATTTTATGGCACACATAGAGGCAAAAACCTCCTTATCAGACCAAATGCTCAACTACTTACTTTGGAGCCAATTAAAAAGGATTGTAAGATGACTTTTAAATTAAGGCTTTCAAGATATCCAACCAGCCAAGTAAACTGTGAGAGCCGGATGCCTGCCCTCAAAAGGCTTAGTGCTAGCGTCCCACCACCCACTCCCTCTTCCTTCATAAATAAAGTTATTCAAGAATCCAGGTTCCTTCTTTGATATATGCAAGCTGCTTTTTGGGAGGATTGGTCTTTTTATTTGCAGGTAGGGTGGGGGGAGGAGGAGGAGGGAGGGGGAGAGAGGAGAGAATCAAAACTACGCAGCTTCAATTTGTATTACAAATGGAAAAATTGTAGGCTCCTAAAAATCACAATTATGCTAGAAATTATATGCCAAAAATCCAGCAGTGAACAAACTGGAGAGCTAATGTCAGTAAAAGAAATGAAGGTATCTGTCTGAGGTTAACTTGTATCTTTAAAACAAAAAGAGGCTAAGCTCGATTCTTTATCGAAAGCTGTGATATTTCAAAGCAGCAGGACTTCTAGCAGTGAAAACAATCATCACCTCAGACTCATCTAGATTTTTTAAAGGTATTTAGGTACTTAGAGAAATAAATATCTCTTAACGGATTCCTGCTCAGCTATTTCTATCTTTAATGCATAAAAATGATAGCTAGCTAGGCATCTTAATTTTGTTTTAACCAGTAGCAACTGGAAAGAACGAGGGAAAGAAGTAACAAAGTTTTCCTTTTCTCTTTTTCAGTAGTGTTTGAAAAGCAGAGCCTCCTCAGTTACATGCACAGTAAGAAAAGATTAATAAAACTTAAGACACATTAATTATATGGTAATGGACCAAATCTACACTACTTGTAAACACATCCCCATTGGGAAGATGTGTCACACATTAAGGTCCAATCATTATTTACCGTATCACCAGGTCTGAATATGGAAACACCATTCTGGTACGCTACATATACTGTTTTCAGTTTTCTTTGAAATCCAAACACTAGCTTTACAATGTGTAAAAACAAGAAAAAAAACCCCAAACCACAAATGTGTATTTTTAAAAAACCACAAAACACAAAAAGAAAAATAAATTTAATATTGAATTAATGACTAAGAAACACCATTAAAAAGCATTCAAAACTCTACTGTAATTTAAAGAATTCACACCTTACAGTGCTGTTTACCACCAAGAGCAAAGAAACCTCTCTAGGTCTGTTCTACTCCATTAGACGCAAGAAACACAAAACATTACTGAAGTAAAACCTCTACCAGGTAATCATAAAGTATTCAAAAATTTTTCTGTTTTTAAGATAACACATTAAAGCCTGCTTAAAATTAGCTTTTAAAAAATTAATCTTTTAAAAAAAGATCACACATGGGGTCAGTGATATTTTGCTAGTAAAAGCCTACATAGGTTTACTGAAGTTAACTTAGTCCAGGTGAGGATCATGCCCAACTCCTCGTATTTAAATGAATATGTTTTTAATGCTTTTCCCTCTGACCCTCACAGTCCATTGCAGCAATTATATTTTATCTATAAATTGGTGTTTAGTGTTGGTTTATGTTGTGGATAAAAACTTCAAGGTATTAACACTACGAGAATTTTTTGAAGAGTTATTGCACACATACTGTGTTTTAAAATATTTATGACAGAAGCATATACATGTATGTATGTGTATATATGTAGACACCCACACAGACCCTAACTTTCACTAGGGAGCAAAAGGCAGCAACCTTTCATCTCAAAACCAAAGTCATTTCTCAGCTACAGAAATACCACATACAGATGAAAAAATTAGCAAGTCTGGGGGTTTTGCCTTTGTTCAACTGATTTTTTTTTTTAGTATACCTGTATTTTAAATGACTTGCTTACAGTCTAGAAGCCTATGGTATAAATTTCATCCCAGAGTGAATTTTTATGATGGAGTTATAAACCCCTAAAGAAACAGGGTTTACAATGGAAGTGCTGACATAACTAACTATAGCAGCACTAGCAGTGCCTCTGTAATCAAGGCACATTATATTTATGAGGTAGGTAAAAGTCTGTAACCATCAATCACTGGAATCATATTGACAGATCCTAAGTTTGAGGTCCAACAGAATTAATGTATTCAGTTTCTCACACCATTGATATGAAGGGGAGAATTTGCAGGCACTTTTATGGGCTTATGCTTTGACATCTTTACAGAAATCAGTGAGGGACTGTCTTGCTGAAACATTTCATTAATCTGCTGCCTCAGCATTTCTAGGTTTTGCACCAACCTTTCACAAAATGCTAGAGAAGTAGATTGTCCAGAAGCCAAATGTGACCTTATTCACATAAGTATGCTTCATGAGCTGGTCATTACAAACATTAATTCTACGTATATCCACCAGACATTTAAAATCATACCTAAGAATGATTAATCACCCAAAGAATACCCAACTCCTAAATTATAACTCAACATCCCTATATAAAACAATCTAAAATGTCAGCACCTCAGTCTTTATGATATCACACCGTTCCAATAATTCTGTTTTACAAGTAAATTCCTATTATACATTAATAAGTGCTGTTGGTGGCTAAACTTCATGCCTTTGAGTAATGACCAGGTTGAAGGCAATTAGGCTGGCCAGGTGCAGCAGGGTTAGGTACTAATAAAATGTTTTTAAATTTTACTATTTCCGTTTGGATTTTGGGGATGCATTCCAATCTGCCCAAATTAGGGAGGAAATTGTTTCCATGTTTTCAGCTGTTCCACGGTCTGACTATTACTGACCGATAACCCACACAGATTTTCTTTTTTTTTTTTTTTTTTTTTTTTTTTTTTCCCACACACACTCTCACTCACTGGACCCAATGTCTTTATTTTTCAACTTGTCAGAGCAGTACAGTAGGAAAACTAAGAAACTATTATAAAAGTTTGCAGAAAGAGTTTTCAATTCAGTCACAGGGTTAGCCAGGCTTGAGCGAAACTTGCCTGAAAACAGAAAAATCCAGGTTGGTTTTTGAAGTCTTCATCTATATATAAACGCAGAATAAGAATCGAAATGCAACCATGTCATCCTCCCTCCCTCCATTCCTCTGAAAGTCCAGACTGTTGTGAATGTGTTTTCCGTAACATGCTAATATATTTTTAAAATTACCTGAAGCACACTTTTTTTTTTTTACATCAAGCTGACTTAACACCATTTACACTAATTTTAAAAGCCATGTTTTTATTGAAGTGTCTGCAGCATGTGCAAAGTGCTGTCGATGCCTGTGGTTTAGGTCATAGGAAGAAGGCTGTCTGAAGTGATACCACTGCAATCAGCCTGCAAGAGTCTTCTGTGCATGTTCATACGCACATTTACGTACACCTTCCTACCCTCTTGCCCTCATACACATGTTTTCATGTGTGAATCTGCCTGACCCACAGCCTGAAGTTCAGCATGGAGAGCATCACACAGTCCACGGCCAGAGGCATCAGAAAGCCTCCAACACTTCTCCCCAGGATTTTCTCAGAAGGCAAAGCTACCACCAAGGACCTGAGGAGCTCGGGCAAAGAAGAGCTATCCTGTTCCCCACAGATGAGTCCTAAGGCCTTGCATGGCCCTGAGCTTGTCCACTGCATTATAGTCATTCTCTCACATGAGACTTTACTTCTGGAAAATGGAAACCAGAGACATGGATTCTTTTTAGGTGCTCACAGCAGCATTTATTAATTTTTGTTATCTACTTGTAAACCATAAAGAGATGCTGCCATAGCTCAGGAAGGCCTTGAGCCACAATTTGCAGGTGACTGGGAGAATATTCTCCAGCAGGATCAACGCAAGCTTGCCCCATTCCTATAGCCCAGAAAGCCATCCTCAATGAAGCCTGTGAAAAAATGCTGCATTACACAAGACCTTAGGTCTGATTGACTACAGCCACTTCTGCAGGAAAGCTCACAGCAACGCGGCCGCGCCAAGGACACATCACACCAGTGGGTGAGTAGAGACACATTTTTCTCCTTCCCAGTGCCCCAAGTTCAGCGCAACAGGCTCTGCCACTCTCTGATAAACAGATTTGCATTCTGAACTCTTTTTAAGCCCCAGTCAGAAATTTAACCTAGGAAACCTATGAAGGTCTAACCACATTAACTGGAAGGCATCACTGAAATGGATAGGATTTAGCCACAACTAAACTGCAACCTCTGCTCCTTCTGTAGCTTTTGCACAGTTTTGAGTCTAGGAAAAAAAAAAAATCACAGATTTTTGAAAACGGAACAAAAGTATAATTCTATGTGGCAATTAAAAAAGCCATCATTAATTCCTATGACTCTATAATCTGATATTAAACATGGCGTACATTTACTTTTTTTGAAGGCATTACTTTGCAGGCAAAATGAAACAGTAGTGCAGCACACAGATATGGGCGTACAGGGAGCTCAAAGAAAATTACCTGCTTTGCTTTCCCACAAGCGAGCAGTGCCCTGAGGAGGGCAGCATGTAGGCATGTATTTAAATATGTAGAAAATTGTTCTGAATCACATGCTTTGCTAAAACTGCCTCGCCTTTCAAGGGATTAGTGAAGTGCCACACACACAGTCAAATATCATCATAAAATGTAGATAGAAAGACACCAGGATATTAAACCAAAGCTCACTGAAAAATGCCCAAACCCTTGCTTTCATGAGTATCAACAGAACAGATTTTTATTATCTGTAATATCTCAGAATTTCTTCACTCTAAAGCATTGCCAGCCTAATTTTAAATGTGCTTAACCAAAACAAGAGGTTCAAGAAACAGATCATCGAATACTGATTACACAAGTAAAATGGGAACAATTATCAAAATCTGCAAAAACACAGCTATTTTTAAATAAGATCCAATTTTAAAACAATTATATTCAGTTTTTGGATAAGTCAGTTTCATAACAGAAGTGATAATACATGTGATCCCCAAAACCCTCCCCCCAACACTGCACATTTTAAAACTCAATTGCTTAGTCAGACGTGGTCAGTAAATTTCATTAAAATAAATCAAGTTAAAAATAATTTTAAAAAATAAAGAAAAGGTATCAGTTTCCAGATAGTTTTCTCAATTACTTAACTAAATCTCCAATTCAGTCATGTTGTCTCAAACATTACAGGAAGGAACATGGTTGCCAGTTATAAAGATTCTCAAAAGTGGTTACAATGCTTAGAGAAAGCAAGATTACAGACAAACACACCATACATTTGCTCTGTTCATAAATAAAACTGGAGGCAGTTTTTTTAAGGGTTTTAATATGGCATATTCATAACTGCCCAGTCTGTCTTTTCCTACCAGTCCTAGTTTTGTCAGTGGCCTCAGGATGATATCTTGAGGTGATAGTTAAAACCAGACTGTAAAGAGTGGGGTTTTTTTAATAATTAATGACAAATTATTTTTTGAAGCTTCACAAAAAACCCGAAATCTGCAAGTATGGATAGTATCAGTACTGAAACAGATTTGAAATTTCCAAGATGGAGTCAATACGTTTAAGGAAGAGAATAGCTATCAGCATTTTAAAAGCTAATTAGAAAGCTGGTAGCAAAAGGAAGAAGTTTAAGGAGCATGAGGAGCTGCATTTTGCCAACTGGCGTGCAGCAAGCGGCAGCGCAGGGCAATCCGCTGCCTTGCAGTGCCCTCTGGTGCTGCTCGTACAGAAGTGGAACATCTCGATGCTCCTACTGACAGCACCCAAGCTACCCGCCACCAGTGCTCCTGGCAAGAGAATTAAACATGGGTGTCATAAAACCCCTAGTCGAAAATTCTGCAGCCTCTATATAATCACACATGCACATATTTAATGTAAAGAGCGTAACTGTGGGAAAAGCACTAAATTGCACAAGGCATCACTTGAACAAAATCCCACAAGGAAATATAAACCTACAAGACAACTGTTCCCTGAAAAAGGAGCATCCAGAAAATTATCCCAGAATATAAAAATATACAACAAAGGAAGGTCAGAATTGTATTTCCACCTGTTCACAAAACTCAAGGCCCCATATTTCTTATAGCTTTTGGAAGTTACAAAGAACACAATCCCCTTCCTCCCAGCTAAAAGATCGATAAACACCCGTAACCTTAACCACAGAAATTTAGGAATGCTTTATTTCAATGCCAGTCATGTTATGATTTAAAAAAAAAAAAAAAAAAAGAAGAAAGAAAAAAAAAGAAATAAATGAGCAATACAGACAGATGGGTGCTTTCACCAGGACAGTCTCACAACAAGAGATGCTTTCGAAACAACACGAAAGGACAATAAGAAATTGCACTTAGCTCCAAATTAAAAACATCATCAAAGCTCCTGCTCCTGAAGACCTTTCAGAGTAGTTTGGGAAGACTCCATTAAGCAGTCAGCATGCAGTACGCTTCCCCCACCCACACACGGGGGCTATCTTGGTTTGGTTTGCTTTGCCTTTTTACTCCACAGGCACATGCCACATCTCAAGGTAAAAATCCAGACATGGCTCAGCAACCCCAGGTGCCCATTTCCATAGCGGAAGCGCCTCCAGCTCCCCAGGAGGGAGGCACCAGTTCAGCACCGCTGCAGACGAGGCTGCACCCCCACAGTGAATCTCAGGGCAGCCAGCGCTGGTGCTTCAGTCCTTAAAGTCAAGGGCAATATTGTGGCTAGCACAAGGATGCAGAGCTGTACAGTCCCCAGATCTTGCAGGTGAGATGAAGTCAGATCAAGTGGTCATGACAACACATCCAGCCAGGTGAAGCTTTAGCCCAGGATTGCTATTGGGAACCTCCTCTACCCTCCTCAACAAACAGGGAATGATAGGGACATTTTGGTCCCCTCACTACAAGAAAGACATTGAGGTGCTGGAGCGTGTCCAGAGAAGGGCAACGAAGCTGGTGAAAGGTCTAGAGCACAAGTCTTACGGGGAGCAGCTCAGGGAACTGGGGTTGTTTAGTCTGGAGAAAAGGAGGCTGAGGGGAGAACTTCTCGCTCTCTACAACTACCTGAAAGGAGGCTGTAGCAAGGTGGGTGTTGGTCTCTTCTCCCAAGTAACAAGTGATAGGATGAGAGGAAACGGCCTCAAGTTGCGCCAGGGGAGGTTTCGATTGGANACTTTCTTCCCGTGTATCTCAAGTTTTCTGCAGCTATATGGGAAGGTCGTGTATTTTTTTCAACGTTAAGCCAAGTTTTGCTACCAATGCTGGAGCGGATATGTTAGCCACTAATCATTAACCATTGTTACAAATTACTTCAGAACGCTAAGCTTATTGCATCAAACAAGCATTCAAATAAAAAGAATAGTATTTCGAAATTTAGTTACGCCAGAAGGTTCTCAAATCCCAAATTATATGTACTTGAAGCTGCACAGGGTATTTAGGGTTTCTGGAATAATCAAACTGCTCAACCTAAATTGAAACTATTAAGCTATCTCTTAATATTAGTTCTCCTCCTACACTGAACAAAAACGCACTTCCTTTCCTAAGGTGTGTGCATTTTACTTGGATCTAGTGAAACGTGTCTTTCAATTACTGCCACAAGTACTTCCATTAAATGCCTCTTCCATGTCAGTGAAAAATGTTCCAGTATTTTCAAATAATGTTTCTTCCTCTTACAATAATTCTTTTCAATTGTATTATTGCAGTGTTTCTTCAGAATTCCAGACAGCAAAAACATGACAGAATCTTTGTAAAACAGACAATAAAACTGCTAGTAATGTCAGATGAATTGCAGTCGCTGTGTTTGTATTTTATAACTGTGAACATCCAGGCAGTTCAGTAATGGAAGGGGGGGAAAAAAAAGAAAAAAGAAAGAAAAAAGGATCACTTTCTAAAATGATCATTAATGAATTGCAAAGAATGCTGTTAACTTTGGTGGGTCACTGAAAAGAAACAAAAATAAGTAAAATACAAGAATCCACCATTTATGTGACAAAGCGCACACATTTTAACACATCAGGCACTAAAATGCATGTTTTTAAGATGCCACTTTGCAGAACTGTGCGAAAAGTTCCCCTTCTGAGCAACAAGGCACAACATCCAGCTTATTGGTAGGGCCACCAACCCAGGCTAAGCAGAGCAGTAGCCTGGAGAGGAAGGCAATGATCGAAAAGACATGGGTCATACTTCACTGAAACACACTTTCCTAAAAAGTGCAGGAAGAGATTTTTCTGCCATCTTCCCCAGAGAATAACAAATGCGGGAAAGCAGCCCTGCACGATAATTCCTTTTCTTCTCTCCCATAAAGCTGAGGCTAAAAGCTACACATGAAGATGGTACAACATTATACATGAAGAATAATCATCTCAGAAGTAGGAGTTGCAGGCAGAGTTCTTAAACTTTGAAATAAATAAAACTAATCCTATGATAACCATTAGAGCAGGAATTTCATTAGAATAAATCTCAGTGACTAACCGCAGTTTGAAATATAAAAGCAGAGAACTGACAGATTATTCTCCACTGCTCAGAGGATGACTATCAGAAAGACCGGTAAGCACTTGGACTTTCAGCACTATCTATTCTTTGGCAACAGCATTTTCCTATCCCACCTTTTACTCTACTCACAGGAGTTACTGTTAAGGTATTTGGAAAAGAGTTTCAATTTTTTCCCCCTTTTCTTTAAGGCAGTAAAAACTTGGAAGCAGTCTTTTCAAGTTTATAAATAGAATAATTAAAAAAACCAAAAACCCAAACCAAACCCACAGCAGGCAAGATGTTTCTCACTCTTAGTTTTAAGTACATCAGCCTGCAACTCATGGAAGAAGTCAAAGACAGCCATATGGTTGTACTGTAAAGCTTTACTATCAAGGGTCTTTCCCTCTCTGTCCTCAAAGTTGCTGTAACTTTGCTAAGAGAATTAAGTGCAATGGAATGAGAGCAAAATTAAAACCAGTGTTGTGTTTCATTTAAAATATTTTATTTAAAAAAAAAAAAAAAAAGCAGCACTGCATGTATCACTGACCCCAAACACCTTATGTCTGCCGCATGAATGCAGGACCTAGCCAGACGTCACTACGGTTACGTGTGCCATCAGAGGTGGGATTGCAAGGTACGTGGACGTGGCCAAGCAAACAGTGACCTTGCTAGCTGGGGTAGCAAGACTCATGAAATGGCAGTGGTGCCAGCCTCAGCCGTGCCTGAGAAGGTCCCAAGAGTGCCCGGAGGACTTGCTGCATAGAAGTCATTTCCTCCTCGGCAGTGGCCATTTTGATACCAAAGAAGGATGGATTAAAACTCTGCTTCGCTACATTAACACACAATCCTATTTACTTCCCGATTCCATTAGATTTTGAAACTGCGCTAATTCACACTAAATGGTCCAAAACACAGATGCGCACTATTTCAACCCCAGAAACTCTACAGCTGCGTGTTACACGGTAGTTCCCCCTACCCCTGCAAAATGGGGAAGTTTTACCTTTGGAAATGAAGCCGTTCAAAGACTAACTGGCAGTATACAGAGAGCACTTTAAGGTACGAACATGGTACAATTTTATCCAAGGCAGTTTTTCTACACTGTTTAGGAAGAAAATGGAAATCTTTATTCCCACACACTGCCCTAAAGAGCAAACACAAAAGTTGAAGAGACAGAGCACTAATTCTTCACCTGCTTTTAAACACTTTAACTACCTGCAGAGCTTCTCCTCCCTGGAAAGAACGCATCTTCTAAAACGACCTACCTGACCTTCATGTCAGCTATAAGAACAGGGCTTTCTATGCTCTACAGCTTAAAAATTAGAGCACTGCATTGAGACGAACTTGGAATCCACCATGATCAAACTGCAGTTTAAGCTGGTGAAAAAGGAAAGGCTTTTCACTGCATTCAACACTCCAGTTGAAAACTGGGATTTTTTTTTTTTCTAGTTGCAAGTGTAAATCCAGGAGCTGGATCTACTTGTTATTGTAATAGGCCCATTTCTGGTTTGTATGTATCTGCCAGACCCACTGCAGCTGAGCATCTACTTTGACAGTATTTAGGGGCAAAATGATGGAAAAAAATATCCCAGGGAGTCATAGAAAATGGGAAGGGGAAGATGGGGGAAGGGGGTAAAGAGGTAGTGTGACAACTCAAATATAAGCTTGTATCTTTCAAAATATCATGAACCATTCATAATACTTCATCACTATCAAAACAGTAGCAACTAATCACATTTTGAAACTAGGCAAAACAGTATTTAAAAAAAAAAAAAAAAAGAGAAAACCCACCACTTTTTAACTTTCATAGCCTTTCTTTTATTTTGCTGCTGAGTTAAAAGAACAGGGCCGATATCTGTTCACAGGATTTTTTTTTTTATATGAGAATTATAAATTGCTCAAACAGAAGGTTTAAAAGAAAGTAGTAAAATTTTAAAATCTTCAAATGGCAATAAGAAAAGGCAAAACCTGAAACAGAAAAAAATCTTCATACAAATCCCTTACCAAAACATCTGCTGGTCTTCTGGGGCAAAGTTATTTGGCTTTGTTTTTTTTAAAGAATGCATGTGAGTTTCTTAAGGATTAACAACATTTAACAGTGACACGGAAATTAGTCTTACTATTAGTAATAAAATTCCACTAGGGATGGTATTTTGAAGTTTCTTTTTTAAACGTAACGTTAGGACTAGCCAAGCCATTTCACAGGTCTTTAGTATGCATGACATCTGTTAGTAGAAATAAATTTAAAAGACATTCATCCTAATTTAGCTGAACAATAAATAATCTTCAAGTATTTTCAGAAAGTTGTGAGTACATGTCTGTCTGGGGCTACAGAAGGGACCTATGTCAGCGTAAAGAACATTTATTCCCCCTGGCAGGTCAAGGAGAAAGTTTTGCCAATAGGACACGTGGCTGCTCTTAACTTTGCATTTATAAACATGAACCAATTTTAAAACCATGCCTTCTTAAAGCTGACAAACACAGTAATCGTCCTCTTTGGTCTCTAATGCTGCACACAAAGCATTGCAAAACATTCATCTTCTTCGTCACTAATATGAAGCGGGGAAGCAGGATTTCATTCACGTTAGAGAGCAAGCGGTGGGCACAGACAGAAGCGCATGGGCCACAGGGTGACTGCCAATGCCTGTTCAAACCAGGATGCCACACTGCATCAGGTATTAAACCTGAAGTTAGGGAGCAGAGCGATCACCCCACATGGCCCCTGACCCAACTGAGAGCCTTCTCCTGTTGTATCAACACGCATGGGTATCGTCAAGAGATATGTGGTGGAAACTCTCCTGAAAGCTATGGAAACTCATTCTAGAAATATTCTTCTCCAACACAGTCTTCAGGAAATTTCTTTTGGAAACTCTCCTAATTGCCACTGATATGGTGGCTGTATTCATTGAAGACATGGAAAGAATCAGACTGCAGCAGCATCTCAAACCTTTTTTCAATGTCTGCTCATGAAATTTACTTTCAAAGTCAAAGAACATAGAAAAAAGTTTCAGAAAATTTGAAAGAAAACATTTAAAGAAGGGTGACACAGGTAAGTAACATATTAACCTGACACTGACAGTGACTAAAGCAGCACTCTATATGTAAAGATATAAAGGAAGAGAATATAATTAATGCCAATCAGTATAGACTTACAGAAGGAAGATCAAGTCCAACTACTGAATAGCTTTCTCATTGCTTTGACAAAGTTAAACTTCTTATTGATAAAGTCAGTAGCATTTAACTTGCAAATGAAACTCCACAGTAGGTTCTTCTGCTGATATCCAGGGATGCGCAAGAGTGGGGGAAAGGGAGGACAAAAAGAAAACTGGCAACCCCAAAAACGTATCCTCCAAACACACCCTCAGCCCTAAAGGCTGTAGACGGAAAGGAGCGCATCTCCCACAGCTCTCTGCCTGGGCAAACAGAAGTGAAGACCTGGTGGCACAGAGATTGTCCTAAGCCAGACATACCAAGCATTACAGCAGCCAAAATGCAGGCTTCCTCCATACAGGTAGTGCCAAAACAGCTCGCACCAAGTCTAGCACCACCAGAACGCACTCGCCTGTTGGATAAGTGCCTAAACGCCAAATACAATCTTTTCCACAGCTACAATTTGCATGTTCCCTCCTCCTCACCATGGAGTGGGGGACAGACTGCAGTTCATTTGTACAGGGAACCCATGAGACCAGGCTCACCGATTCCCTTCTTGTGCATGAAGCACGGTGGCTGCTCTCCTAGGCACCAAGCAAAGCAAGGATGGACAACCTAAGCCAAGGGGCTGACTACTCTGCCTGCTTCCTTGACTTGTCGTAGCCAAGCCAGGCACAGACATCCAATACAGCCATGAGCTCCTGGCCACCACCAGGGCAGGACATGGCCAGGGCTCTGCTCCACACACCAGCATGGAGGGGAGGGCAACAGAGCCCTTCTTGGGTGAGGAGCTGAAACCACATTATTTCTCTATCGATCAGAAGTAAGGTGCCAAAAACCACTTGCTTCACCCATGCTGGTATCAGCCTGTAATTCTTCGTTCTCTCACACAACACCCCTCCACGCCCACCTCCCAAACAAAAAAACTAATTGCCCATCATGAAATCTTAATACTTGTCTTCCCCCCTAACATTTGGGGATGCTGGTTACTCAGCTATCATCATACCACAGTACTACGTAGATTTTCAAATAGAGTTTTAAACTCAAATCCCCACTTCACTAACTGAACAAACTGAAGACCAGTTGCAAGACTCAAAAGGTTCTTGTAACCGAGAAGTCATCACGAGCATATAAGCTTGTAGCAGTATTGTTGCTATACTAGTTCTTAGACCCTTATCATGCAACTTTTTAAAGTTTAGTTATTAAGCAAGTTACTACTGACATGTTTGCCAAGAATACAAATCCTGAGATACAGAGAGAAATTGCGGAATGTTGCTGATGGGAATCAGGATGAAAGAAACCAAAACTAGTCTGTGTGTCAGAAGTCACCTAGAGAATGCCTGCAACATTAACAGCATGGTGGAGAGGGGATGTCTGTCCAGGAAACACTTGTTTTGGAAAGACTAGGGAATCAAGGTGGATAGTTACTGGGCAGTGGGGTGGGAAGGCTGTAATAGGAAGATTTCAAATTTTAATTCACAGGAGTCCAAAATCCTAATAAATCGCATGTTTTTAATAGTGAGAATAAACCACTGGAAGAGCTTACCACGTATTAAGATGACTGGATACTAGAAATGTTAAGCCCAAGATCAGAGGATACATGCTTTCAGAAAAGTATTAGGGCAAAGAAGTCCTGTAATCAGTGCTGTGCATGAGGCTCAGAGCAGATCAATACAGTGAAGTTTCCTGGTCTGCAAAGCAAATTTTGATAGCAGTGTTTTGCTGAGGTTTTTTTAAATAAGAATTTAAAGTTTGGAAACAGCCGCTGTACCCAGGGGAAGAACAGACAGCTGGCTAATACTCGGCTCCGAAGCCTAAACATAAGCCACAGTTGTACACAGTCACTTTTCTCTGTGCATCTGAGCCAAGATTATCTACAGAAGCACATTGAATGGAGCTGAAACTCCTGCTGCTCAAACGCACTACCAAGGCCAGGAAATTCTTACCCCACAACTCATTTCTCTGGAGCATGGGGTCAGCCCTGGAAGAGCTGAGACTTCCCTTATGCAACAGGAATCCAAAACCAATAAATAAATAAATAAATAAGACTTTGCCTTTTTAAAGCAAACCTGACAGACTGGGGAATCCCATTGAAGAGCACAATATTACTTGTCTACCAGTTGAAATCTGCAATGTGTTTTCTCGATGTGAGACATCGCCACAACAAAAACAGTCAGAAGAACCCTCATCACACAGGCATGAACCTCTTCCTCCCTCACTCTATGCAGGTGAAACTCACCCAACCTCACCATGCTTCTGGACCCTACCCATGTCACTGATGACACATGTATGTCTGCACACAAGAAAGCAAGTACTTGAATGGGACTAAAATTCATCGCAAACATTTATCATTCCGCTTGTGCATTCCCACACATACCTAAGCTGTATGCACAGAGTTTATGCCTCTCTTTCCCTTCCCCAGAAGTCATCCCACTCCCACGAATTTGGTTCTTTGAAAGAAATTCAAGCCCTAGACAGAACGTACAGACTTTGCTGCCTGACATGCACATAAAGACATCCAAGCCTATGGTTTGCTCAAAATCAGGTGGGTTGTTTGGTTGTTTTTTTTTTTAATATGCTGTAAAGCTTTGCCAATCTTCATTATTAAATGCGGGGGGGGGGNCTCAGTTTTGTCACACAGTGAAAAACCCAAACCATTATAACAAAGCTCACCACAGATGTACCTTTTGCTGGATTGTTTTGACAGCTGTCATTTATAACAGTATTTAACAGTGTAGAAGGCAGAGGTGGGAACCTTGCTGATTTCCATACCAGGTTACACACAGGAAGAAAGTCCCAAAGCGGCATGTAATCCCTAACAAAGTTTGCAGTCTAGCTAACATTTGTACAGAAGACCACTTCAAGCCTGAACATGGCAAACCTGGAGTCTTTACACACACTATGATCACATCCAAGGGTCTTCTAGGCACTGACTCTTCCCTTATTCCTGTTTGGAGCAGAGTTATCACCTGCTCCTCTTGCCAATACAGTAACAAATTTACCAAATATCTTTGGTAATCTTGCCTACGCCAAAAAAAAATTTAGGAGTGAGCTGTTCTCAAATCTTTAGCCGAAGACAGAGTAACAGCAAAACAAGGCATTAACTTGACCTCTGAAACAAGACTCCAAGTTAAGAACAGACTTTTTATTACTGCCTGGACCTACTGGATAAACTAAGACCACCACCAAGGTTTGCTTTAAGACACTCTTCTTGGGATTAAAGCAATGACACAGACTCCCACCAATATCCCTTTAAAGTTACATTATTGCTAGCTAAGCTTGTCATATCAACAATCAGTTTAGGTAATCCAAATGAGCATCAATACCTAGAGCAGTACTTTCTTGAATATGTGAATTCATTTTTTTCCCCAAAAAAGTGACTGTGGAGTTGTGAGAACATATATTTAAAATATCACAACTGGCATAAAATAGTTGTTAAAATACAACAATTCAAGTCACGCGCAAAGTACAACACCAAGAACAACGTTGTACATTGTGCCAAATGAAGATGACTGATCTCGGAAAAGAGAAAGTGCTTTTGTGTGTGCACAAACTAAAAAAGTTCCTGGTACCTACAGTCGCAACACTTCTTACCCTGGGCTTCCAAGGAAATGCTCATTGGCAGCATCCCATCTGATGTACAAGACACGGATGCCAACCAAACGTCCTCGAAGTAACTAAACTGAAACCTTTGACAGCTACACTTCAACAGGAGCCTGGCACATGCCTGAATGCGCAAGAAAATGCAGTCTGTGGGTGTACTCGGGTATTTTCAGTTAGCCCAAAAGCAAAGCAAGAAGCCAAGCAAGAAGTAAGAGACACCACATTGCTAACAGAGGACAGAAATATCTAAAAGGACTACATGGCTTACAAAATACAGACCTGAGAAAGGTTTGCCGCTTCAACATCAATGGTCATCAACAGTCACACGAATTTACTAACTCAGCTCTTTGGTAACAGTGTTGATAAGGAACAGAACTGAATATGAGAAAGGCTGAAATATAGGCATGCCCACTGCCAGTTCTTGCAGCAAGGCATAAGAAAGCTGCAACTGTTTTAAGGTGATAAGACTGATGAAAAAACACAGAGACTGTTTTCTACGTAGGGAAGAAAAAAACCTCAGAAGACACAGTTCAAAGAGTTGAAACAATGTAAAGGGCAGAAAAGGAAGCAGAAATAAAGGCAAATGAAGTGAAGCGTCATTCATGTTTGCATGTACAGTAGATCTCCTCATTGCAATTGAGGGAGCTTTTCAAATTCTACCAAAATCCCAGCTAGCTGCTTCCTCTATAACCAGGCAAAAACACGAAACAGCAGCTGGTAAAAAGGAGGGAGGAGGGAAAAAAAAAGAAAGAAAAGAAAAAAAAAAAAAGAGAGGGAAACTTTTAACCTACACCTGGGGGAATTGAGCCTAAGAATCTTAATTGACTCAATTAAATCTGCAGAGAACAGAGATACTGTAAATACTAGAACTGGCTTGGAAAAAGGAAGGGAAAAACCCTCCAAGGCAAAACATTCTTTTATTCTATGATCTCCGTTGTGCCATGCAATTCAGAAGACAGAGGTTTGCCCCAGGGCTATATTAGGGGTTATGCTTTGTGGTTTACAGTTTTGATATGCTATTTCTTGAGGTTTCTCAGGATCTCTCATGAGAACGCAGGATTACGGCATATGACAGAAACATTTGTTCTATTACAGAAGTTCAAATCTGAGGAAGAACCCATTATAATATACTGAACTATCAATCCAACTGCCTATTTCTTCCTGTAAAGGAGACACAGCAAAACAGAGCCTTTACTTTTTTAAAGCTAGTTAAACAGAGTCACAACATATAGATAGAAAACTATCGGTGTCCTTCTCCTTAGGATGTTATTGGTGTAGCTAAAGAATTTGGGGTTTTTATGGGTTTATGGACCTGCCACAATGCTGGTACGTGGCCTCCTGACCAAGCACCCAAGAGAGAAACACTTCACATGAACCAGAGTCAGAGCCACAGCAGACAAAAAGCAGTAATTGACCTGGGAATCTCATTATAAAGTGCATACTTACCCCCACATGTTAGCTGGGGAATTTTAATGTTTCAGCTCCAAAAATATACACTAAAGCCACGACAGAGGATACAAATACTCTAATAAATATTGCAAGTGTCGGTCCACTCAACAACAGAATGAAAGACCTGAGTTTAAAGAAAGGGATTTAAAACTTGTGTGTAGTTTATGAACTGTACAGAATAAAGTGAAAGTTTAGCCTCAAAAAAAACCCATTACCTAAACCAGATGTTGGCTTCACAACACTCAATTTATGATAAATTGTTTTAATATTTATACCTAGCACAGGCGCCGTAATAAATCAGACAAAAGGCAAAATATAACGAGCATTCTGAAGTGAAGAAGTTACACGCTCCCGCTTTGTAAAACCAGTCTGTTTGGAAAGCAAAGGGAATAAATCTCACAGTGGCTTAATGATGTTTTTCTTCACCTGCCGCGTCACGAACTACGAAGCCAAGAGAGAAAACCCGAAAACCAAATTCTTATCAACAACAGCTAAACGCTGCCTTACCAACGTCCCCCCCAGCCCCCGGGCAGGAGGGAGAGGAGCCCGCAGCCTCGGGCGCGGAGCAGGAGCCTGCCCCGGGGCCGGGCGGTGCGGCCGCCGGCGGAGCACGGGGCNGGGAAACGCGATAGCCATGACACGCAGTTTTAAAAGCGCACTGCCTTGCGGTAGGGTAAATTATTGAAGAGCCACGCGTGAATTTCTCCGCTGTTGACGTTGTTCACGGCGAGCAGCGCTAGCGTTGCTACTGTGCGTTAGTAAGACGGCCTTGCGGTCTAGCGATGCTTATTTGGCTCGAGGTAAAAAGCGAGGCTCTTTACTGCCAGCTTACAACTCTTCTCCTCAAAATACCGGTGAGATTTAGGCGTCAACGACAGGGGGGGAAAAAAAGTTCAATAACCTATATTCAGGTTGAAAAGTAATAATGCATCACCTCAAATGAAAGAGACCGGAACCAAGGACTTCTGATCAAAAACTATCGTACTTCACCTTTGAAAGGTAAGGGACAGCTGGGCACGGCGAGGCACGTAGGCAAGAGCAGGGCGCACGGGGGATTGGCCATTTCGTACAGCTCTAGAGCAAATCTCATCCACAAGAACATCACTTTGCTGTCACAACGTTTTAGTTCAGTACCCTGAACTAAGTCATGGTGTCGACTACTTATGTCAGGAGCAAACGTCGGAAGGCAAGCTTCTTCCCCCACAAAGCTACCTGTTTTAAGCATGTTTTGCTGTCAAGAGGCTTCGCCTCCATCCCCTTCCCCACCTCCCAAAAAAAGTTCAGATGCTGCCAATGAAGTGCCAAGCGGCAGCTTCGGCACCACATGCTGCAGGGAGAGAATGCAGTTACGCATCAGTACAGGCTAAATAATATCAGCTGCGAAGAAGAGTTTGTGTTATATTGTATTTAAAAGATGCAAAATACCAGTTTCTGCCTGAAACATCTCGCTAATAGAGAGGGCAGGTACTGAAGCAGGAAGGCAGACTCTTCACCTCCTCAGATTGAAGGGTACCTCCATTTTTTCACATCTAGGAATAAAGGCTGCCGCAACTGCACTGAAATGTTGCTTCCAGCACAGCTGGACTTGTGGCTTTCCATGCTACCCATGGGGCACAGAGGGTCAGAAGAAAACAATGGGAAGTAACGAGAAGAGAACGGAGAAGACAGCCTGAGTGGGCTTCAGATCCCAACAGTAATTTGAAGAAGTTCCTCACTTTTCAGTAGTGTCATCACAGCCCTGGAGAGGGCCAAGCCAGCTCTGCCTCACTAAGTGGGTGCCTCGCACTTACTTTACTGGGCACTTGCGACCTGACCAACAGTCCAGGCAGCCAGGGTGACTGAGCAGGTAGTAGGGGGATCTCCTAGCTTTTAAATTTAGGAATTTGTTGTTGTTTTTACACTTCCTTTCTTTTAACAGATTTCTATTGGCAATATTCTGCAATCAGCTTTAAAAAAATAAAAACAAACCAACCAAAAAAACCCCACAAAACAAAAAAACCCAAACAGAACAACATCACCATCACCCCCAACAAAAAAAGGCTTATAGGGGCAATTTGCAGTGGCCTTTCTCAATGACAACCCAGATGAGTGCAGAAAGATCAGAATAAAAGTAGCAACGAAACCAGAGCACTGATGAATCCCCCGGAGTTCACTTCGCTCCAGCCCACTTGCGTGGTTTTGCAACTCTTCTCATCGTTCCTACTCTACATGAGTGGCAGCAACACTGACCCACCAGTTGGTTTTGTGTCTTACTGGACATTTGAATGAACCAGAGCAGTAATCCAGAACTGAAGTCTTTTGGCTCTATTCATTAAAAAAAAAAAAAAAAAAAAAATAAAATAAAAATGAATTAAAGTCTACATTCCATTGCTATCTGTGACATTTAATTACTGAGGATTCCCCATTGCAGGTCAGTGTTTTATTGACACGCCTGTGCTGCCGGGTAATATTTCCTGCTCAGCAGCAGAGCAACTCAGTCCAATATGAGAGCAGACTGATTGAGGAAGCGGAGATACCACAGACGACATGTCACCACATCTGCAGGTGCAATGGGGACCGAAGAGGGCACTGCGCTTCTGGCTGCTTTTCGGACTGCCATGGGTACAACAGACACTGACAAAACTGAGATCCACTCCCAAAAATCAAAATGTAGACACCAGGCATGGAAGAGTACTGCCAGAATGAAAGCAGGCAGTACGTTTTGTGCCAGGCTGCCACCAGTTTGCAGAACACTGTGCAGTTTAGGGCAAGAGCTGACAAGGCTGGTTTCAAAGCACAGGAACTTCTTGGGTCTGGGATTTTGCTTCTGCATTCAGAATCAACAGCAAAAGGCAGCCCCAGGTCCAGACACAGAGAGGACTGAGGGATATGTTTTATGACAAGAGGTACAATACACCAAAAAGATTATCTCAGCCAATTTAGACGGCTACTTAAGTTCTCAAGTTTGGATACTACCACAATAACCTCACCTGAAGGACTGAGTGATCTTAATAACCTACGATGATCCAGTGGGAACAGCTGAAAGGAGAGGCAGCTGACATACTTCCCCAACATGAGATAACATGGCATACGGCCAATCCTCATAGGTTCCTAATCTCCTAAGTGCCTTAGGGTTTTGCTGTCCCTTTCCAGGCATGGCACAGGCCAGGATGCCATACCAGCTCAGTAGATCCTTTTCTTGCCTTCAGAAGATCCAGAAGTTGGTTCCCAGAGGCAGCAAGCAACCTAGGGAGATGTCATCCCAGCTCTGAAGCCCTGGATGCGATCAGCCTCCTCAGAAGGGGCTGGAAGTGGTATCTGTGCCAAAGACTTTCAGGTTACAGAGGTCCAGCCCAGAGAAGGTGCAGCAACTCAGGTCAGGAGAAAGGACGCAGACTAGCAAGCTCCACCACTGGCTTCCTAGGGGCACTCTTCTGGCAGACAACAAGCTTTAAGCGCTGCTTTGGGGTACCTGGCTGATCTTTTTTGAATGGTCTGGTGGCTTTTTTCAGGGCTGAAGCAAAATTTTGAGAGTCCAGAAGTAAACACCGTCAAGTACAAGAGGGCATACTTTGACAGGGCTGTTATTTCCTTTGAAACATGAACCCCAACTATTTCTATGTCACAGGGAGTTCATACACGTGGCACAGCTGGCAGTTCAGCAAATACTCTCCTTAGACATTTAAAAACCAACCCAAGGTGGAAAGAGTTTATGTGGCTGGTTGAGGGCCAGAAAGTGATGGTGCCCACTCAGAAGACTCCTACACAACTCACCTCAGGCTCTGCTACGCATTCACATATGTGAGAATCACACTCCAGAGGGAGGACTGCTTGCGTTTTCCTGCTGAGCTGGAGATGGAAGGAGCCTGAACAACTAAGTGGTAGAAATTTCACTGACACCAGAGTTGTGTCAGCTCCAAGGCAAACTATTCCAGTTATCCTCTCTTTTCTAGTTCGTGCAGGAGGCACACAACACAAGCAGTTGGTTCGATACACATGATGTTCTTTTGTGCCGGGCCCAGAAGAAGCAGTGCAGAAGGCAGGAGAGCTGCGGTTGGGCGTTCTGGCAGAACCCCATGCCTGTGGTGCAGTATCAAAGGCAGCAACTTAAGGCTGTTGCTGCAGCCTGTGGGCTACCCAAAACAGCCATACATCAACATGTAGTTGTTAAGGAAGAACAACATTAGAATTCTTTCTGGTATGGAAATAAAATGGAAAATTGTGGTCTCGCATCCTTTTTCACATTGTCCATTATGCTGCTTAAGCAGGCATGCCACTCCATCTACCTGAACCTCATCACATCATGCATGAAGTCCAATTATAAGGTTGTAAGAGAAGTTACAACTAGGAAGAAAATTAGTTGAACAATTATTCCATGGGGGAATAAAAAGGCCCAAAAGTGGTCTCCATATACCAGAGAAAGCATGTGAAACCAGGCTAGAGGGAACAAAAAATCCTGACTCATCATCACACTAACCAAGCATTACAAAAGTGAGGCAGTACAGTCATGAGATGATGTCAGACATGGTGCTGGGGTCCAGTTCATTTCCACAGCCAAGACCAGAAGGAAAACATTAAACAATCTTTGTCTCATAGCACAGTGGTGTGCACTGAAACACAGGGAGCAGCCAGTACAGAATCAAGAAGCATATATAGGAGACAAGCTGCTGGGCTATGCCTACCCCATGGTGCAAACAAACCTTCTGCTCCTCAAGTGATCGTCATCATTAACTGGACAGCATATTAGGGCCTCCAGCCACGGAGGCATATAGCACAAGTCCCCCCCTCAAGCCCTGGACAGTATGTATTGCATTCGTACGGATATACGTTCTGTGAGCGAGTTGTGGTCTGCCACACTCTCACACTTCACGTTTCTGCCACCCTTTCACACGTCAGGACCAACTGTGCAACTCAAGTGCATCAGCGAGGTAGGAGGGACGGGCAACTGACCCTCTCCACCGACACAGAGAGGCCAGAGGCAGCAGCCCTCCACGTGCAAGAGCGGCAAGAGCTCCCGAAACAGCAGGTAATTGGAAAGGTTGCCTTTCCTGCTACATGGGTATGAAAACACAGTTCTGTCTCCCTTACATACATGCTATGGAGTGTTTCACCTTTATAGTATACCCTCAGACAGCCTCATATAGAAATTGGATATAAAAATACTGTTAAATAATCATTTTCATACCAGGATGCCAGAATCACTCTCTTGGCAATACAGCAAGAGAATGATGTAAGTAATGATTTAGCAAAATCAAGTCCAGCAACCAGCTCAACCTCTTCATTCCTCTAATAAAAGTTCAGATTATAATTAGAACTCCTACAAAGAAACAAATACAATGATGCTGAGTTAACATAACGTTCTGTCATAACACACACACACCCCTATACATTAAAACATAAGTTGGCAAAATATACTTTTGAATGAAGCTGAAAAAACTAAGTTTTGAATAATACCTTAGGGAGCCAAAACCAAATACACATCAATGTTTGAAGACAGTAAATACCTGATTAACGGTATTTTGTGATGTCATGAAAAGAGGAAAGACTCAACAAACAGGTCCTCTTTCTGTCCCCTCTTCTTCTCCCTCCTTTTTTGAGCCTATTCTTAGTATCTATTTATAAATTATCAACCATTTTCAAGAACTTGTGCTGCCTTGAGGAACAAGCTGCAGAGTCACAAGAAGTCCAAGCAGATTATTAAAAACTATCAACTAAACATCACTAGAACTGATGTAATTTTGCTTTTCATCTCATCCACACATGGAACTTCATCATTATAATGGAGCCAATGTACTTGCCTTCAATAATCAGCCTTCCCCCTCTTCCCCACATTGAAGACTTTGGTCAAACACAACCTGCCCGTAGTATTAACAGCATACGTGAGAGCTTTGGAGAGGCCAACTCTGACCAAGAATCAACAACAGGCTTTAACAAGATTTAAAGCTTTTTCTTTTCTTTCTGTGCACCTTGAAGTACCCATGGAGCTGAATTTTACAGACTTCTATTTCAACCAGAATTATTGATGCTGCTGCATCAGAGTTAGGAAGAGCAGACCGTGCCTTTTATACCCATTAAACTGCAACATTTTATGGGGAAGGAGGTTGGAAATCCTTTTACTTTCATGTTAGACTACGCTTTCTACATTGCAGCCATTCAAACAAAATATGCTGGATATCTCAAGCTGTACGAAGCTCCATGATATATTTAAATTGCTGTTAACAATTCATTAATCTATCACCAAGAAGGATGAATATCTGCTTTTAGGGCTACGCAATCATGCTTACCTCCTGCGAAGAGGTAAGCATGATTAACACAAAGGAATACGCTGATGAGACTCAAAGATTGCATACTCATGCAAAAAAAAAAAAAAAAAAGCGCTATTTGCTTCCCCCACATTTAAAGTCTGTTATAATAAATCCAGTAGGTCATTACTCTTAAAAACCTGACTACTGCAGTAAACATTCAAGACTCTAGGTCATTTTTTCAATTGTATTAGGAGTCCCCTTTGGCTGTCCACTGCTGCTGTGCTTTTATTCATTCTGCAGAAGGATACCCACAAAGAAACTACCGTTACTAAAATCATGTAAACTTCTACCTACCAGCAGCTAGCCACAGTACCATCACTGGAAACTCTCATGAAGGAGGTGCATACAAACACCTGGAAATGTAACACAATGAAAACAACTACGCAGTAAGCACAGGGAGAAAGTAAATCCAGTAGCATCTCTTGACGGTAAACAACCTCAATAATAACTATAGCAATGGAAGCTAATTGGTAAGATAGAGGAATAACAAGGAGAGTTCTTTGAAGCTAAAACAAAGCAGCAAGTAATAAAATTAATGGCTCTACAAGCATATAATAATATACAGCCAGTAAAACACTGAAGGATCAGCACAACTAAGAACATGTAGCAAGTCCTGGGCTTCCTTCCTGAAGATAAAACACAGTGAATGCATCAGTGTGAATAAGCACTGCTGTATACCCAGGAAAGGAACTATAAAGAGGTTCAGAGATGGTACTGAGATCAATTTAAAAAAAAAAAAAAAATTGAACAGGGATATTTTATTACTAATAATGAAAACTAAGAGGTGAAAAAGTAAGTTCACCTACTTAAAGAGACTCTGCTAGGTCAAGAAACCTTTCTAAAGAAGAGGAGTATAACACAAGTCGCATTTGTGCATCCATTTTTAGGTTATCCTCTCCCTTCCCAGAAAAGGGGTGGGCAACGGACAAATTCAAGTACGACAAAAAATTCAGTCTAGCACCCAGAATAGAAGTTTAGCATACAGAATTAATCAGATAAGAACATTTTTTGTGCATCTTCATGCCTGTAAAATCAGACAGAGTTTCAATCTCTAGTATACCCACACCCACACCTAAAACCCACACCTGTTCTGTAATGCAGGCACTGTTCCGGGGCAGGGGTGGGGTGGGGGGGGTGGCGAAGAACAGTGGATAACAGAAGTTCTAAAGGAGTTGTAAGCATCCAGCTAGCACAAGCTGGCAGCACACAGTGATCTTCCACTACATAACACAGATGTAGCATCAATGGCCAGTGTCCCAAAAGGCAGCCACATATGCTATTTGAACATTTCACATAAAACATGGGAGCAGTGGAAGGTATTGAAGTTTCTAACAGTCACTTAAAAGTAATATTTAAACAGAACTACTAGACAGCTTTGCTAAGTGATAGCTCCTGTCTTTTGTTATGCATCCTGCCTGAGACCCTGTCCATATCATAAGGCTGTAAGGCTTCAGTGTAAAAACAAACAAAAAAAAAGGGTAATTTCTACATGAAGATAGAGTTTTATGTAGACACAGTTGACATCTATTAAGTGCATTCTGTCTCCACCAAGATTTCATACTGAGAAAGCTAAATGAAGTTACGTCTTAAAGAGAGAGCAGGCACGAGTGAGACACGCAAGGAGTGAGACACACAAGCTCCCACCCATGCACACACACACACTACACCCCACCCTCCACACTGAAGTCCTCAGTACTCTGTTCAAAGTTGCTCAGTTAGTTTTCTGTACTCAGCCTGAGCATGTTACAAGGCTAACTGCTTAAAAAGCTGGGTAGAGCCTTGGAATTCTCCTGACTATCTAAAGTTACTTGGATTCACTACATGTAAGCATGGGGTTTTGCTCTTCCTATTCCTGTTGCATGAACAAGAACTCTTTCTGTTACGTTGATGTACAGATGCACTCCTCCTTTGTTCTTTCTCCACCTCCTTCCACCAAGTTAACCCATTTTCCCTCCGTGAATGCAGCTCTCAGTTGCTCCGTAGTAGGGCTCAAGCTACACAGCCTGTACGCCTTTCTTCCCAGAGTCAGAGGCTCCAAAAGCCACTGAAGAACTGCAAGTACACAGCTACCAACACATGGAAATTAGGAGCATGCAAATGAGAATTAGCTGCCTGAGCTTTCTTTCCAACCACATTGCACCACAGAGGCCAATTTTTTTTTTTACCTTTTTTTTTTTTAAAGACAAATAAAATTATTAGTGAGAAAAAGCTATTTTAATCAGTATGTTCCAGTAAGGAATGCAACAGGTGCTAAGAGCTGAAGGAAACCCACATCTGCTCCATTGCGACGGTAGGCCCTGCCTGATCAGATTTTATAATACATATTTTGCACATACACGGATTACTCAGAATCTGAGGAATGCAGCCCATACCGCTGGGAGACCATAAAAATATAAGGAATCCGTGGTCTTTCCTGCAGCATGGATCTGGAATGCCTGCACTTTTTACGCAGTGTTACAATAATAGCAGCCCCAAAACTACTGTCAATATGATTAAAGCCAACAGCACTCCTAGCCCCAGCCAGAAAGCCGCAAGGTTTACACGGCACGCCAAGATTTGAATCCTTTTAGTTCTGTGCGCAAGGTAGAAGCCCATCTGCCCACTTCACTTGACCATGAAGGTGGAAAGATAAGAATTATCGCTGCTTTCAGAAGGGCTTAAAAAGGGATAATATCGGGCCAGCCCTCTTCCCAGGTCTGCAGAAGTTTGGATGCCCAGGGATGCTCGTGAGCTATTGACTTGTGAAGAAGAGCTGCTGTCTTTGCCTACAGAGTCACCGTACCACTAGCCTCTGACTGACAGCCTTGTAAAAAGCTTTGGAGTACACGAAGCGAGAAGGACAGTATATCTACAGCAAAATTGTATTCTGTCTGGTTCAGCGGGGTGGGGAGGCAAGAGAGTCTCTATTTGGCCTTGTAAGGAGCCACATTCCTTCAACTGCCTTGTAACAAGTTTCAGGGGATAGCCACATTTATATGCGCCACACAGATAATGCACTTGAAATGCTTTGGGACTGATATGAATAGGAACTATTCTTCCCTTTAATTAGCATTTTTGCCAGATGAACACTACTGCGAAGTGCCAAGCTGTGGAGTCCTCCTGCAAGTTCCAAGAGATACACAACCGACGGCCAGAGCATACCCGAAATCAGAAGGTTTCCTTTTGCAGCTATGATTTGTTTTGCCCACTTGAATGAAAATAACGCAATTATCAAAATGATCACCTGGAATAACGACAAAAACAGTGTCCTACACAAACCCTGAGGAGTCATGCATAAAACTCAGCTGAATTCTTGGGCAGCTGTGTGATGTTCTGTGAATGGTGACTAACATTATAAACATCAACCATGAAAAAAGGAAATGCATTAGTATACTTCCAAAAAGATAGTTTATCATAAAAACATCCAGAATTTATGTGTTTTTTAAACAAGACAAACAGCTGATTTTACCCATGATCACACACATAAAGTACTCATGGATGACCATTAGATCATTTACACGCATATTTCTCCAAAACTTCACCTTAAGTTCTGATGAGTAAGAAAACTATACATCTAGAAATGTAGGAAAGACATTAGTTATACTATTTGAGTGCTGGTGTTCTTGTATTACCAGATGAATTGCCAATTAAATAGAAAGACAGTATGGATTAAGAAAAAAAAAATTATACAAAAACATTGGCTTGTTTCCTAGCAACAGCTCAGCTAAAATTACTTAACATTTCTACTCAATCAAATGTAAATTTGACTATGTTATCCCTTAAATGTTGATTATAACAGCCCTTTTCAAATGCAAATTCAATGTGTAAAGTGAATGTAAACGTTGACAAAGCTGATACGAAAATCTCCTGATTAACATCATTTGCATGTACACAGCAACATTATTACAAACCTTCTAAAGACAGAAGGAAATGGAAATTGGATAGAGGATCACCTTCTCCATCATGTCCTTCCTTCCCGCTTTGTTTAAGAGCAAAACAGACAAAAATATAAAGCCATGCATGCAAAATTCCAACAGTTTAAAAGTGCAATGCATGAGCTGTATCTGAATGCCATACCTTGCGTTGTTAGCAAATACAATGGAGTGAAAAATTCTGTTTTATTTCTCAGTCACAGAACTTGCCAATTATAGGAAATACATATAGCACAGGGGAGACTGTAAAGCTTGTAATAGCCATTATAGTAGCCACTGACAGCTTGCAATTTTTTTGCCTCTTTTAGCTGCAATTGTTGCATGAAAAAAACAACAGGAGGTAGGGGGTAAAATGAATATACGTTACTCCCAAAGTCTCAAAGTTTGTTCTTTGCACAGTTAATGAGCTATGGGATTCAAACACTTTAGTCAGGTATGCACTCACACAGGGCCAGATTATTTTTGCACAAAACATATAGCAAGGGGATATTCAAAGGGATATAAAAGGGATGTTCAAAGGGGATGTTAAAACATTTCTTCTTAGAATCATAGAATCATAGAACCATTAAGGTTGGAAAAGACCTCTAAGATCATCAAGTCCAACCATCAACTAACACCACCATGACTCCTAAACTAGGCCCTGGAGTGCCACGTCTACACCTTTTTTGAACGCCTCCAGGGCTGACGACTCCACCACCTCTCTGGGCAGCCTGTTCCAATGCCTAACCACTCTTTCGGTAAAGAAATTCTCCCTGATGTCCAGTCTAAACCTCCCCTGACGCAACTTGAGGCCATTCCCTCTCGTCCTATCGCTAGTTTCTTGGGAGAAGAGTCCAACACCCGCTTCACTACAACCTCCCTTCAGGTAGTTGTAGAGAGCGATAAGGTCTCCCCTCAGCCTCCTCTTCTCCAGACTAAACAACCCCAGTTCTCTCAGCCGCTCCTCATAAGACTTGTTTTCTAGACCCTTCACCAGCCTCGTTGCCCTTCTCTGGACACGCTCCAGCACCTCAGTGTCCTTCTTGTACTGAGGGGCCCAAAACTGAACACAGTACTCGAGGTGCGGCCTCACCAGTGCCGAGTACAGGGGCACGATCACTTCCCTGCTCCTGCTGGTCACACTATTCCTGATACAAGCCAGGATGCCGTTGGCCTTCTTGGCCACCTGGGCACACTGCCGGCTCATGTTCAGCCAGCTGTCAACCAGCACCCCCAGGTCCTTTTCCCCCGGAATGTTGCAGCAGTCCACAATAAGGGCATTATAATGGATTGTTTTACAATATTCGCATTACATTAGGCTGATTTACCGCTACTTAGCCAGAAATCAACAGGGAGCTGCGAATAGATGCACTGTACCTTCAGCACAAAGCAAGTACTCAGAATTAACCTCTTAGCTGAGAGTATTTTCTAGTAGAAAACACCCCCCTTCCTTCTTAATCCTCTCAAGAAGGACACTAGGCTCAAACAGAAGATTTACATCTACAGACATTACGCAGCCTTGTGTTTGGCAATAGGGTGAGATTTTATTTTCCATACTGATGCAGGCAGGTGCCTTGATAGCTCACTGTGACATGCATGTGCTAGTCCCGCACATTTACACAATCAGGATTTGCACGGCATCAGCTACATCAGTGCAAAATGGATAATTTAGCATACATCAGCCATTTTCTAATGTTTTATGGTACTATGTTTTTAAAGAAAAGCAGAAGCACTTTCTTCCTCCACTGCACAGGTTTTTTAATACAGTTCTTACAAACCTGTTGAGGATTATCTTTTCTATCCCAGATTAGAGTTGCTACTTAAGTATTTTAGACAGGACATAATCCCCTCCCTCTACAGCCCTAGACTGCAAACTTTAGCGGTCAGATCCTAAAAGCTGAAGTAGAAGACTTTCTAAGAAATAGATGAGCACAACAGAGGAGTATTGAGAAGGCATGATCAGTAAAAATGTTTACATCCATATTAAGCACAAATCATCGCCTTCTCAAAAAGCCAATCCCACCTCAAAATCATGGGTCTGGGACAGAGCTGAAAGTGAGTTTTGGGCTTGACCAAGAGCTGGGAAGGGAGGGACACCCAGAATGACACACAGAAGAATACTTCACCCTCCCACGCCAACTCCTGCCTGCTCCCCCACTACTTACAAACTTCTTATATGTGCCAGACAACGACTGGCCAAAGTCCAGTTTCAAAGATAGAACTCACATCTGGAGATGCATCCTGATCACCTACAAGCTGGTCATCTACAGCAAAGCCTGAAGCAGCAGAAGCTCTGGACCTTACTTCACTGATCCTTCACCTTTATGCTGCACATTTGCTGCTCCATTCAAATCTAGCTTCTGGTAGGAGAAAGAAGGAGAGTAATGCAGACTTTTGTCTTGAGATACTCAATTTTATTTTTGTTTGGAAAATTTCCAGAAACCCTTTTAGTATAGTATATACACATGATAATTAATATCGTTCTCTCCTTATTAATACATTTTTTCAAGTAACTTCTACAGTCTGAAAGCAAAGGTCGGTCACACTGGGTTCCAACAATCCAGTGCACCGATAAAGTAACTTTATTTGACCATGTGGTACTATAATTAAACACACAGCAAAATACTGTTTGATCTTACGACTCTCTCTGAATAGATGGCTAACAACCACATTTTTCCAAACCATGTTTTCACCTGGAACCCTAAAAAAAAAAAAAAAAAAAGCTGAAAGACGTACATCATTGACTGCATGATTTACCATTAAATATACCATCAGTGTACATGATATGCCAGTTGTGCATTGAAAGACCATTAGCATGTGATTTAGTGGCTAACTGGACTCTCACCTCAAGACCATGACACAACCGGTCGGGAGCTCATACCCACGACAGTGACTGAAAGAGATAAAGCAGTAGTTGTTGAACCAGCAGGACATTTGCAGTTAGGAACTAAAATAATTTATTCTTATGCAGCATACAAAGTTCCTGGAGAAAAGGCGCATTTACAAGTAACAGGAGAAACATTTGCTACAGAACAAAACTATGTAAATAAAACAAAGCCACGACGTGCACAAAAGGTTATCCTACACCATATGGATTATCACTGCCAAGAAAGTTCCAGAGATGAAGATTTTAAACAACTATGACTTAAAAATCAGCAGAAATTAGTTGAATGCAGACAACAAACCAACAACCAACCATTACTTCTGTACAGAGACCTTAGTAGAAAGAAATAGTCTCACAGAAATAGTCTCAAAGGAATTGTTCAGCCCTACGTGAGGTGCTGCGGGGACTCCTAAAAACTGAGAGTACACTTACTCAAACTGCATGATGCACTAGGGTCCCTGGTTTAGAGAAAATGAACATTCCTTAAATTAACCAGTGGCCCAACTTTTATGGGGGGGTGGGGGGGGGTGGGGGGTGTTATTCTGAACAAAACACACCTGAAACCCATAGCTGTACATATAACTGCCTCTCACATGTGCTTAGTGCCAGCATTCAATACAGTACACTTACAACAATGACAAATGTCAAGGTAAATTTGAAAAAGATTTTATTACCACTCATCACACTCTTAAAGACCAGAGCAGGTCAAGTTAAATGTTCCTCCTTGAGTTTCATATGCAACAGAGAAGAGCACAAAACATGGTAAGCTGGACGCTGAAATAGGAAAGAGGAAAACTATAAAAAGAAACAAGAGAAGTAGAACTAGCCCAGATTTAGACAGGAAATTTGAATAAGATCTGTAAACATCACAGAAAATTAGGTTTTAACACTTTGTATTCTTAAGGGGAGGCCATATCAGAATGTGTTTTAAAACAGAAGCCAAAACGCTTATAAACAGGATTACAAGACACAATTGCCTGTGCACTTTGATGATCCAGAAGACCTCGTTCAGTCCTGTGCAGAATAAGGCACAATCCAAGGCACAAAAGGATTAAGGACAGACCAATGCAAGAGTGGCTAAGGGTGGGGAGCAGGAAACTCAGAGGAGGGAGGAAAACAGACTGGAGGAAAAATAAAACAAATGACTGCAAAAATATTAACTCAAGTTCCTAACTCTCCTAGTGAATTATAGGAGAAAACAGTTTCGCTGTAAGCACCTACAGCCAACAGAATCAAACCAAAACCCTGTTCTCATCTGGGAGGTAAGTAAGGTCAAGGTAACGCAACTCTCACTCTAGCCCTCTAATACCAGGGGCAACATTTACCTTTAGCATGACCTACAAGTCACTAGAAAACCTTTGTTTGGTCTTTGGATATTAGTGTTCATGTGAAAGAAGTGACATGGATTTAAGAAGGGCAGAGCTGGAGCTTATATAAGAACTTGGTTATAACCACACACGGTTTTAAATTACCCTTTTAAGCGCTTTAATCTTTTATCTTGCAGGCAAACCTCTCTAGATTTAAAAGAGGAAAAAAAAAAAACCAAAAACAACCCCAAACCAAAACCCACACACCTGTGAATGTATGTGCTGCTTGAGAACAGCATGGTAACCTAGAAACCTGCCTCACGATGAGGAAGACATCAGACAGTCACCATTCACGCTCTCAACAGAAGGCGGGAGTGTGTGGGTGTGGGGTGAGGAGGAAGGCAGAAGAGAAAATAAATATGAGCCGTCTTCATGGCAGTGTCAGACTCCACAAGGCAGCCTTAGGCCAGACCACAATATGGTTTTGATTCATAGAAAGAGAAACTACGGTACGTCCATAGCCTGCGATTTCTGCCATAGCTTCTTTTATGGGCAGTGGTTTCTATAAATGAACTGATTCAAGAATAAGTGGCTTCAGTAAGTAACTTAAAATTAACCTAGTATCACAGGCATGCTCCTTTCCAGCTACCCTGTCACCGGCACTACAGTACTACTATGTACAAAAAAATAACCACATCACAGACTGTCCCTTGTCTAAGAAAGGCAAATGCAAGATAAGCACACTGAAAGAGTATAAGGATGTGGCAAGTGACACTCATTAAGAGACAAGCTGCTCACCAGCACCCACTTTGATCCTCAGTGACTTCACAACTTAACACTACTTTCTGGGTGAAAAGCAATCATTCAGGAATCTTTTAATACAGCTCTGTTTTAAAAGAGCTAGCTGATCTGTTCTTACTAGCAAATGAGATCCTTTACACCAGCCTCAAAAGACTCCGTTTAGTTCAAATCTTGAAGTTTATAAAGAAGAGAGAGGATACATAAGGCGTAAAAAATAAATTTAAAAAAAAAACCCAAAAAACAGAAGAGAGGAAGGTGGTTTGCTAACTGCAGGAAAGAGCATTTCTTCTACAATCTCTGTCCAACCACTGCTTACATTTTTTATTCATCAATTCTTTCTTCCTCCATTTTCTCTCTTTCTGCAAAGACAACCTGGCAGCACCACATTTTTGTTAGTCAGTACAAAATCAAATATCATCCCAGATCATTAAAAAAAGAGATAAAGTAATCCTCCAACAGCTAAAACTCTTGTAAGAGTCAGAAACAGCATCTTGTTACCCATCTAGGGTCTCCATCTCTCCCTCACCTTCCTTGGGCTATTTTTGGCATCGTCTCCTGGCCTGAGCACACACAATGGAAGCGCGATCCCATCACTTCATCGAAAAACAGAGGAAAAACAGAGGCAGAGAGAGAGGCGTTTTCCCTTTGCTGACCTCTAACTCACAGCCATTCTTGCACTCCTCTGAGAACCCATCATCCCCCTTGAAATCGTGCATTGCTGCCTTCAGCGCACCTCTGCCTACTCTGCCAGCCTCAGCAGCTTTACTGACTACACACAACAGATACTCTGCCGGTCTTCACAGCACTGATGTGCTGCATAACTTCTCTCTTATACTCGCCATCTCCTTCAGGGTATGACTTTTTTTTATCTGGGGTTTGGGTTTTTTTTCAAGCCAGGTTCAAGTACTACTAGCACACATCTTACAGCAGCTTCTGGTTATCAATGTCAAAAAGCCAAAGAATTATTGCCAAATTCATGGAGCTACAAATAAGAACGTATAAGAGAGTCATTAAGTCCTACTGTAGTCAGGTGATGTATACTAAAATTGTTCAACATTTGCCACACCAAAAGCACTAACCAGATAAACTTTAGAATAGGAAAATCAAAAAAGAAAGAAAAAAATCAACAGCAAAGAAATACAAAAATAGCAAATTCAAAAGACATCAAGAAATAAATATAGCAACTAATAAAAATAATAAGTCCTTGGAGCACTTAATAAACCTTGGATTCAGAAATGGTCTCAAAGACACTGCTCTGAAATTAAAGCTCACAGACACAACACAAAGCTTAGAAGTTAAAGTACTTGGCTGCTGGAATAAATATTTATGGTTCACCTCACCTGCCCACATACTTGGACCATTTAAGATCTTCTCCTTCACAACCAACTGAGAGGAGATAGTTATCAAAGCCTCAGCAGCAGGTTTGTGTGATAGAGAAAAACAATAACAAGAGTATAGGTATTGTAAACATCTGTTAAAAAAAAGGGGGGGGGGGCAATCAGAAATAGAAAGTATTTATCTACTCTCTCTAGAGTAAAACCCATTTTGAATTCTGTGATCTCGCCTGCTTGAAAGAGAAATTGGACTTCAGTTTCCTACCCAAACCAAAACCGAAGTATCTATTTCCATGTAACATATTTACATGTAGACAAAGGAAATGTAAACATCCTTCATGCATGTATATGTTCATTTTTATATGTTTATGCATAGGCTTATTTATGAGCCTACATCTCCTGATATGCTCATTGGGATCTTTTCAGCAGAGAAATCATCCATGTGCAATCCAAAGCATCAGGGATCATCCAAAGGTTTTGCTTCTGAGAGGTGCAAATTACCTCTTTATGTCCTAGGTGCACAAATCCTTCCTGCTCACACACCTCCCTGGCATCTCACAACAATTCCTGTAAGGAGAAGACCCAGCCCTGTCACCAGCACAGGACTGGTTCAGCCTCCCAGGCTGGTTCTCCTCCTCCATGGTTTGCTGAGCCATGTAATCCTTGCAGTCACTTCTAAATGGAAAAGACACATTACCAAACATTAATGTTTATTATTACAGTCAATCAATTGAGCTATAATCCTACAATTGTTATCCACCAACACTTTTCCTGCTTAAGTGCAAGGTATGTTTACTTTATTACTGAGGAGCTCAAACATTTTCTTTCGTAATAAAGTATTCCCTTCATCCTCCCGCCTAAATCAAGGTGAACGCTCATGAATCAGACCAAGATCTGGAACAACGTTTTCACTTCTGCAGTGACATGGCCAGATGTAAGTAAGCTAAGAATTAGGATTTTCACCAGTTTCAAGATCGGTTGAAAGATTTAGCAAAAAAGGGGAAGGTGGCAGAGCTTTCAAAAAACCAACCAAACAAAAAAAAAACCTTCCACACCCCCAAACGCAACACCCAACACCACCACACAAAGTTGGCATTTTATTCTTTTCTCTTTTACAATATTACTGCTGAAGCAAAAGTTCGAGATCTATTACACCAAATGAAATAGCCATGAAGGAGGAGATCAGATGGCAAAACAAGTAACACAAGTCTTATAAAACCCCAGAGCTATTAGCACTGTGTAGACAAAAGTAGTTTGGATCTTATTCCAATCTGCTTTGCAAAGGGCCCTCCTATTTCCCTCACCCCGCTAGACAGAATCTGCACCAGTAATGCTGGTTCACAGTTACATAAAGACAAAAACATACAAATTCCACTTCTACACTGTATTTAATAAACAGACTTGTTTCCTCTGTGGTCCATATATACACAGAAAAGTGTTGGCTATCTCTTACAGGCAATGTTTTATCTATAGTCAGCTAAAGCAGTGGGAAATGGCAAAGAAAAATATAGGACTCTAAATCCTCAATCCAGACGAACTAACTTTAAAGCTGGGTGCAGAGAAGAAATGATGGAAGTCGGAAACAACGCAGAAATCCCCATCTAGTGGTAAGGCATTGGTGACTTTTAGAAGTCATCTTTGGCACGTTTAGTTCTTTGGGAACACTGAATATATGCTGAAAAGGAAAACTTAATCCTGACACCTTGTATTCACAGCTAGCAATGGAGTGCAGTGCTGGTAACCCACACTCAGGAACCAAGGAGCACCGTTTTCATTTTCCTATATCCACTTCAAAATAGTACCATTAAGCTGACACCACCACAAGTGTACATCAGCAGGAAAAGATTGTATTTATCTGAAAACCTTTACTCCTCATCAGAAGACCTCTGTATAAGCTGCTCCCTCAAAACTGGAACTGATAAAAATCAGCCAACCACATACGTGCACTCACTCAGCATGCGACCTGCAGATCACAAAATGTGTAGGAACTTGTTCCTTCTCAGGAAATGCCCACAATCAATCCTCAAATTCAAGCCCCGAACAAACATTACAATACCGCAAGCCACTATACCATTGATCTAACTCCTTAAACTGTGACCATCACTGTGATTATCTGAGCACTTGAACACAACTGACAAACATGCACTTAGCAACATATCTCATTATTACTACATTTTTGTGGCAGGCAAACATACAGGCTTTTCTCTGTTCTCCTCCAACCAAGATACCTGCTAAAAAGTCTGCATCTCCCCAAGCCAGACAGTGTGTTATTCAAGCCATTCGCATAAGGTCATGTCATCGTTACTGGATGTCTTTCATATTACAACACATCCTAAGCAATAGAAACAAAATTACAGCTAAACAGGTTCCTACTATATTAACAAGTCCATCAAATCACTAGAAATGCAATGTTCTCAAATCTGTGCTACAGCAAAGAAACAGCTCTGTGCTCTCCCCTGCGCCATCTCCGTAACAGCATCCAAGAAGGGAGGATGGAGCAGCCTCTACACAGATCTACCTCTCGCTACCACGTCTTCTCTTTCCTCAGGCTGTCAGGCAGGAAGAGCTGCCAAGCTCGGTTAAGTCAGTGTAAGTACTACAGGTTTTCCAAGTAAGAATCGATCAGCTTTGTTTAACTAAACCATACACATCAATATTAAAACGCACTCAGTACTCAAAGACGACACTGCAGAAGACCATCAGTTTTCAGAGGGTGAAGAGCTCAGCACTTCCTAAATATCAGCCCCTCCAGAAAAGTATCTTATGCTGATTATGCAAAAACTAGGATACGTGTTGTCATTCCCCAAATCACTCGTTCTCCCCTCTCAAAGTAAAGAAAACTCGGAGTGTATCTATAGATATACTACAGTCGAAGTGTTACAAAGAGAGCAATACCACAGTTGTGCTTTTCTCTGGGATGCACAGTCCAGCAATCACCTATGCAACCAGAGGCACCAAACAGTTAACGTGTCTCAGTGTCAGCCAGCACGTGATGTTCTGTGAGATACCATACAGGCAAGCTCCTGTTCTGTCAAACTCACACAGACATATGCTCAACTAGACGTGGCAGTATGTTGTTCTGCCCAGGTAAACTCACACTGCTTAGGACATGATTACTCACTAGCTGTTTTGTTTGTAGGAATCCTCTTCCACATCCTACTGCACAGCCACAACACCACAGCATCAACCAGTAGAGACAGGAGGACTGAGAGACTTCAGCTTCATCTACCTAACGATCAACAAAGTGATATTCCACTGCACAGCAAGGATACCGACAGAGAAAGCAGATCTCCTTTGCCATGCTGTAGGATACTTTGGGCCTCAAAATACACAACACAGAGCAGTTCAACTTGGTGCATTGTTTTAAAATGGGGGACAGCCAATTTGCTGTCTCAGATGCTTATGAGATAGAAGTCTGCCTTGGAAAGGAATCCGAATCAGATTTGTATCTACCCAAATAGAAATGTGAAACCTTAGAATCATAGAACCATTAAGCTTGGAAAAGACCTCTAAGATCATCAAGTCCAACCATCAACTAACACCATCATGACTCCTAAACTAGGCCCTGGAGTGCCACGTCTACACCTTTTTTGAACGCCTCCAGGGCTGACGACTCCACCACCTCTCTGGGCAGCCTGTTCCAATGCCTAACCACTCTTTCGGTAAAGAAATTCTCCCTGATGTCCAATCTAAACCTCCCCTGACGCAACTTGAGGCCATTCCCTCTCGTCCTATCATTAGTTACTTGGGAGAAGAGTCCAACACCCGCTTCCCTACAACCTCCCTTCAGGTAGTTGTAGAGAGCGATAAGGTCTCCCCTCAGCCTCCTCTTCTCCAGACTAAACAACCCCAGTTCTCTCAGCCGCTCCTCATAAGACTTGTTTTCTAGACCCTTCACCAGCCTCGTTGCCCTTCTCTGGACACGCTCCAGCACCTCAGTGTCCTTCTTGTACTGAGGGGCCCAAAACTGAACACAGTACTCGAGGTGCGGCCTCACCAGTGCCGAGTACAGGGGCACGATCACTTCCCTACTCCTGCTGGTCACACTATTCCTGATACAAGCCAGGATGCCGTTGGCCTTCTTGGCCACCTGGGCACACTGCCGGCTCATGTTCAGCCGGCTGTCAACCAGCACCCCCAGGTCCTTTTCTGCCGGGCAGCTCTCCAGCCACTCTTCCCCAAGCCTATAGCATTGCACGGGGTTGTTGTGACCAAAGTGCAGGACCCAGCACTTGGCCTTGTTAAACCTCATACAATTGGCCACGGCCCATCAATCCAGCCTATCCAGATCCCTCTGCAGGGCCTTCCTTCCCTCAAGCAGATCGACACTCCCGCCCAGCTTGGTATCATCTGCAAACTTGCTGAGGGTGCACTCAATCCCCTCACCCAGATCATTGATGAAAACATTGAACAAAACTGGCCCCAGAACTGAGCCCTGGGGAACACCGCTCGTGACCGGCCGCCAACTGGATTTCACTCCATTCACCACCACTCTCTGGGCTCGGCCATCCAGCCAGTTTTTTACCCAGCAAAGTGTATGCCCATCCAAGCCATGAGCTGCCAACTTCTCCAGGAGAATGTTACCTTCTGGTAACAGTCTTCATGCTTATGTTCTGCTTTTCATAAAAAGTCAGAAAAAGACCCCCCCCAACACACCAACAGCCTTGCTTTCTTGAGTGCTTGTCATTAGCCCTGCCGACTGGATTCTAAAAACTGCGATCATGCAAGATGTGCGACTGCTCCAGAGGTTCAAAGGTGGAAAGGTGCAACGGGCTCACGGAGAGTAAATCAGTGTACCAGTCAGGAGAGGAGGTCCACAAAAACAGTCTCGAAATCAGTGCAGACTGCCTGCCAGAGAAGCTATTATTAAGAAGTCTGTTCTACTAAGCCAACTACCCATGAAAACAAGGTAGAAAGCAACCAAAGGATACCCAGAAGGGAAGGCCTTTATGATCTTCAAAAGAGATCTGTTCTGCTGTGGAACCACTGGGAGGGGAAAGGGGAAGGAAAAAAAAAGAAAGAAAGAAAGAAAAAAAGCAGTTCTGCTACAACAGCAACAAAACAGTGTTTGCTTAGGAGGGATGGGCCAGCGGCCCAACGTTTAACAAATCCAAGGATTCCAAACAGGATGGCTTTAAAACTGATCTTAAGAGAAAGTCTACTGTATTCTTGGAAGAACAGGAAGAGGATATGTCATATCTGAGAAGGAGATTGCTTATTTCTTCACCAGGAGTGCTTCAGCATACACAGCCAGTAACTGAGAACCAGTGCTTTGATCCCTTTGGATTGAGCATTCAGTTCTCAGCACCCTGAGCAGCAAAGCCAAGGAAAAAATTTCAAGTCTCAGGTATGTAAAGTTCTGCTTCGAAATGAAAATATGGAGGGGAGTTATCTACATCCAGACCATTAATGTTGCTCTTAAGGAGCATGATCAACATAAAATGAGTTAAAAAAATAGCACCAGGACAGGTCACTTGCAGTGGAGGGAAATTCAAAATACTAAGAGGAACTGAGACAGCTTGAAAAGGTAGCTACAAAAACCTACAGAAATTATCCGACATGAGGAAGTGTTTGGTAAATACGAACAAGAGAGGTTTCCAAGATAAATTAGATAAGGACTTTGCGGGCAGTGTACTGAGGATACTTTTGGCAGCCATTAACAGCTCTGAATCTCATCAAGTACATGCCTCAGGCAGACTGCACGAACAACCCCATGCATCCAACCCCAAAGCGAGTCAGGAGAAAGTGGGTGGCCTGTATACTTGCTCCTGAATTAGGGATGCCTCTGACTAGCAAGAAAAAACATGGTTTCCATTCAGGCAGGTAAATCTGCCCAGCTTCTGAGATTCCAAAACACCAACCAAGACCTCCTGTTAAAAAGCTCATTAAAAAAAGCAAACTCCTTTGTCTTTCACAAACTCCTTTCCTTTCTTGCTTCAACTTCAGATTTCTTCATCTTTACTCCTTGCTATACTCTGCTTCTTTGTTTTCTCTAGAAGGAAGAGAGTGAAAATTAGGAAAAAGATACTAGACATTAGTAAAGAATGGAGCCAATATGTGCAAATCCAAGTCTCCTCAACCCTGAAACCTGGTGTTTCAGCACTAGTTCTTCAGTTTGAAAGACAAACATCACACACGTGGTGAAGATGAGAAAAGCACCTTCCGTATTTATATGGTTAACATACTAACACAGGGGCCTAAGCAACACGAGTACAGTGTATCATACTATTAGGCCTGTGTTAAGTGTCCTGCTCCTAAGCCACACCTGCCCTACAGAGCATCAAAAATAAATAAATCAGAACAATTCAGCATTCACAAGAAAAGAAGGCTTTGAGATTTTACAGGATGAACCGGTTCAGTGGTTCCAGGACAGAAGAGCAGCAGCAGCAGCCATGATAGAAAGGCTCCAATAAACCACTCATCTGTGGAGCAACAGGAGAAGAGAACAGAACGAACAGTCAGAACGGACAGCAGTAGGTGAGCACAGACTCCGGCTAGAGATTTTTTTTTTTAAAAGCAGTAACAGAACAGTAGATAATTTCTGATTTCCCTAAAAAGCCTAAACCAGGTACCCACCAACTCTACCACAGAATGCACGTGGAACACCTTTCTAGGTGGATACTTATTATGCAAAAGGCAAACCACTTTGGGGCACCCAGAACCAAGGTCTGTGGTCTGTGTGTACCTCTAGCAGAATGCTCTGCTGAACATAACTGCTTATCAAAAGCTAAACACCGCCAGAGCAGAGTTTCCTCCACAGGCAGTAACAGGTAGGTATGGAATTTATAATCCCTTTGCTTCCACCACCAGTCAGGACTTGGCAGATAAGAAGAAAGGTGGCAGGTGATGCAGGGAGTTGAATTTTCCTGGTTTAGGAAGCAAAGTTAGGACAGAACAGAAGAAAGATAGATGTAAAGGTCAGTCTTTGTTCCACGAGTCAACACATATGAGAAAAAGAATTTTTTTTTAATTCCAGCAGCCAGTTTATATGTTGGTTTTTTCAGTCATGAAAGGATGACTAATTCCATGCAACTGTCTTCCCAAAATACAGATACTGGAAGGTTTTTTTTCTTCTTACCTCTGCAGTTTACTATCTTGTGTCAATCTGCCAAAACCAAACTAAATATGTGGGCTCTTCCTAACCACCACTCTTCAGTTCTCACTTCTTATCCTAACCACCTGCATCTCTGCAGGCTTCTGAAAGAAGCATTTACTTGGTCTTCAATTACAATTAATATTTTAAAATTACACATGCAGAAAGATCAGCATGAATTATTGTTCCTAATTATCGATATAACAAGTCTAATGGAATACAATGACTGCATAATATATTTTAAATTATTACACCACATAAGTTAACAATACTTTCCAGAAAACTGTATACTCAATTCCATGCCATGGTTCTAGCCACACAACACCACTAGAGATTATAAACAAATACTAACATGCCTTCAATATTTATGCACACCTGCTACTACAGAACAAGCAATTGCAAAATCATGTGTTTGGGCTCAATCCTGAATTCATGAGGTACCAAGTATCTTTAGCAGCCATTTACACCATTGCAGGCAAAACTCCACTCCTTTCCAACATTATGGTGTTGGGGTTTGGGGGACAGAGCAAGGGGATTTGGTTTCCAAATGCAAATGCTATGGCTTCCATATAGGCAGGGTCAGGGGAGAGGCATTCCTTCGTTTCCAGAATACTGAGTGGTAGTGAGCAATCCTGTGGCTGGCACGTTCTGCTGTCTGCAAGAACAGAAGAGGTCACTAGCTGTACACCCACCACATTTCAGAGATCAGTGGAATAATGTAGAATTAGGGTGATACTGCTACAGGAACTGCACTTTTTATTTAAAAAAGAAAGAAAGGAAAAAGTCAGGTCGCCACTGAGAAAAAAACATGCAGCTATCAATTAACCGAGTATATCTCCAGAACATTCATTAAGCTTATAAATTAATGTTCATTTTTTATTATATTTGTTTCAATATTTGAAATGCATTTGAGGCTGTATGTACAGTTCAGGTATAGCAAGAGCATATATAGAATTTCTCACCCATCTTTCATGATGATTTCTAACTCAGAGATACGGAAATTGCTACAGAACTAAAATGCATCAAGTAAAGGCTGTTCAAAGGCAATTTTTTTTTTTTAATTAAAATCCAACCACTTAATATTAAAACACAAGAATGCAACCAAAAATATCCACAGAAGGTAACAGTAACAAATACCTTTTCCCCATCCTAGGCATCCAATTATTGTCACATACCTGAACAAGCTTTTGATATTTACCCTGGCTCTGGAAGCAGGTTGAGCAAGCCACTAAAACTCACTGGCATATAACTATGTTCCAGATCACGGTGTCCAACACAGACTTTATCTCCCCGCTGAATCTGGCCTAGCGAGAGCCCTGGGTTATTCCCCAGGTAACTGTCAGCAAAGACAGGGTATTTGCTCTGTTCTGAAGACAGGCTCTTCAATCTCACAAAAAACTTGCCAGCGAGAAAGGGGTTATTCTGGATAGCTGAAACGAGAACAAGATGTTAAGTGCAGGGAGCTAACTCTCCAGATAGCTGCCCTAGGACAGAGACCAAAATCTGGAACCACTGTTAAGCATCGCTGCTGAAGATAAAGCATGAGGACTGATACAGCTACAGTGTCGGCATTTCCCATCTCTAAGAGCATTTACATAGTTCAGGAATATTTAGTGCATTTAAGAGATTTTCTGAGGTGTAAGGGAAACGCAATTATTACCAATGCTAGGACTGTGTGGAAGGAGTCCTACAGTACAGCTAGAAAGCCCCTCTAAAGTATAGCAAGTGCTTACACTGAGCCTGGGAAAAGGAAGACTCCCTAGCATAGTCCTGTGAAATGAAAGTGCATACAAAAAAATCCCATGTAATGTTTATCTTCCCACCCTTCACAACCACACCACTACCTTGCCCCGTGTCTTCCCAGGAGCATAGAGCACTTATAACTACAGTAGAGACCCCGAATCATCCTAGTTCCTCCCTGGAAGGCTGTGCAACCATGGGATTTTATTTTAAACACCTTTTGGCTTTCCTTTTCCCTCCAAATATCATAGTAGTTCTACGCAATTTTCAGTGAATTTGTTACTGTCAATGAAGCTGTCAACTGCCTGGTCCACCCTGCCACATCCATGGTACTCTGCATTTGGATGAATAACCCCCAGCCTGAGAGCGCAAAGCAGCATACTCCTGAGCCTCTTCCCCTTTCTGTGCTGTCACGGCTACAGAGATTTTTTGCTCCCCTTCCACAAATCCATCTTTTTCACATTAGCATGCTCCTGAAGTGAGTCAGGAAGCTCTTGCAACATGGCCCAAACAAATTTATGGGGACAAGCAGTTATTTGGGGTTTTCCTTAGAATTCCACTTATCTTTCCCCTCCCTCTACTCTATGCAAAAAAAAAAGTTCAGATAATGAAGACCTGACGCCTCGGTAGGAAGGCTCTGCAGGCATCCCAAGAGCTTAACAGGATAAAGAGGAAGAAAAGCTCCCTGGCCCCAAACTGAAATAGAGACGAGTATAACAGTGAACTACTCATATTTTTTTGCATCAAAACTGGGACCTTAACAACTCTCACATCACCCAGTTAACCCAGTACAACCATCAATGATGCCTGCAAGGTAGCAGACACTCCTCTACTCAACAGCAAGTTAGAGAAATTGCAACACTTCTCCAAGAGATTGCTAGAAAAACATGTAAACTTCCAGGGCTTCCCTACAAGTTTGTCACCGAATTTACTTGGATAGTTGTCCGCCCTTTGATCTGAAGACAAAGGAAGCAAGGGCAGACCTCAGTAATTCGGTACGCAGATTTCACCTGCAAGCAGGCAAGCATCTGAAGTCTACATGAAGCCTTTAAACGAATTTTGAGGTCTCTCCCATAACATGAATACACACACACTCTCTCTCTGATGAAGATACACAGCAGGACTGCATCAAAATAAATGACTGAAATAGTGACATAGTGTTGTTTTCATCACTGAATGCCACTGTCATCTACCACATAAGGGGCGGAGTTCACATTCATGTACCCATGCCAATCTCATATAGCAGTGAAATTGGATCTCTTGCGTCTTAAATGTACTACCACCCAGTTTCTGGGTTACAGCTCCACTTGCTTCTATGGGGGTAACTCCCAGAAATTAAAATGGTGACTACATTACACACTGCTGAAGAAATAAGTGATACTTTACATCTATTTCTCCTTTCCACAGCATACTCTGATATTCAGCAGTTCTATTTTTATTCAATGAATATTTACTATCTGTCAAAATATGTTGGGAAAAAAATGAATTTCCAGTAGGAACAGAAACATTTGCAGCTTACTCAAGTTTGACAAAGTAGTCGGGGGGGGGGAAGGAAAAAAAAAGAACTCAGAAGTGTCCAAATACTTCCTAAATTAAAAAAACACTTTGTTGGAGCAGTTTCAGCAATGCCAACATTTCAAAATGAAAGTGCTCAGCTTTTCAGAAAAAACTCTTAAAAAATTAAGATGGCCTCTATTAGCACGCAGTGAAATCTTTCTCAAAATCAGAAGAAATGTTTCAAAATTCATCCACAATTAACGGAATAATCTTTTTGGCCATAGTTAACTGACCAGCTTGGCTTCAAAATCCCACTCAATTTTTTCCCTTAAACTGATAAATTTCTTCTATGTCTACTCCATCCTTTGTAACACAAGATGGAACATTAAAGAGATATAACTAACACCTATATTTAAGTCAATTCATTCTTTAATGAATCACAGTATCTTAAATGAAAATGCACAGTAGTAATGTACTCCATCCTGGGCACTCCTGAGAGACACAAACAGCACTGCAGCGTCATCAGCATCTCTGGTGAAGAAATCCATTCCCCTTGTTTGTCACGGCACAAAGCTAAGGAGCCTCCTAGGAATTCAGGGTGAAAAACGCAAATATTAAATCGCAAAGAAAAATCATTAAACCATATGGAATATTTCTTCTATTCTACAGATCAGAATATTGCTCCAGCCTCTCATAACTAGAGAAAAGCGTAATAAACCATATGTGCTCCCCCAAAGCATTTCCAAAAGTCTCAAGAAAGAATTAGACACTGAGTAACAGGAATTGGTTGTTTAATTTTAATTGTGAAATTATTCACTGAGTCAGTCCCTTAAAACCAAGGACTCTTTTTTGTTAAACACAGCTGATTTATCAAATCAATTCTCTAATTGCCGCCATTTCAAATTAACACTAAAGTCTTTGTCTCTGCCCTTCTCAAAGTGTATATAGCCGCTATTTACTTAGATGTTTATCATCCAAATTTTGAATTACTGGTGCTTACTAGAGACAAATAAAATTAATTCTCATTGAAACAAAGCTTATTCAAGAAAAAGAATTATAAATAAAGAAAAATAAAAAGCACATTCAGGAGCAACATAAAGAGTACACTGGAAGCAGCTGCCCTCCAGTGCCTATTTCTTTTGCATTAAAGTATTCTGCAGCTTGACACAAAATATTTCTGATTACTTGTTTGTATTTGCATTATATTATATTATATTAAGAGGAAGGAATGGTAGGTAAGATTGTCTCCAGATTGAACAGATACCTTCTGTTCACCCGTTCATCTTCTAGCATCACCTCTTCCTCAAATTATTTTTTATTATACAATTCCTGGTCTTTTCACATTCCCTAGGAAATGAAGAAGTGAAAAAAAAAGATAATTTGACTGGGAGCCACCTGATTATTTTACAATTCTCGTAAGGACTGCAGGTTAGCTATGAAAACATCCTCTCACGCCCTGAAGAGTAGACATGATAATTACTATAAATTTCCCCCCCAAAGGTAAGCATGCCCTACAGAAGTGAAGTATAACACTACTGCTACAAGCTACCTACCATTTTCTGACTCGTATTTGTGTAGATCTGTTGGCGTACAAGAGGAGCAATCCCTGCCAATGCTAGGGACGCAGCCCTGCAACGGGTCTCACCCAAAGCCACTCAAGCCAGCAGAGGAAAAAGGAAAGCTCCCTATTGGCTTTTTGCGAGGCCTTCAATCTTAAAAAGGAAAAATCAGTTTGCAGCATGTTCACAGATGTTTGTTTTCAGCCCCTTCTTCCTAGAAAATATACCACTCAAGCTTTATGCCGTTAACACACTTTTTGCCTTAGCCGGGGTGTACTTGGTAACGTCAGAACAAGAACAAATTTCACGTCACAGAGGTATCAAAAATCATGTTTTAGTTAAAGTTTGATGGCAATTCCATTTACCTCCATACGATTAATATAACCTAGAATGTGTTACAAATGTTGCACTTACTTACTTTCTATCACAATTTAAATTCAAACCCAAAGAGCAAAGGAAACCAAACTTGGAACTGGAAAATAATCCAAAAACCTGCTCTGCTCAAGATTACAAGTGGAGGAAAAAAGTGCTGATTAGAACTGTTCGTCAAAAAAGACTCTATCTGATAGAAAAGCCCTCCTGAAATAGAAGAGCCTTTCTCACCATACCAACTTGCAAAGCGAATAACCAACATCCTTGGAATCATAGAATCATAGAACCATTAAGGCTGGAAAAGACCTCTAAGATCATCAAGTCCAACCATCAACTAACACCACCATGACTCCTAAACTAGGCCCTGGAGTGCCACGTCTACACCTTTTTTGAACGCCTCCAGGGCTGACGACTCCACCACCTCTCTGGGCAGCCTGTTCCAATGCCTAACCACTCTTTCGGTAAAGAAATTCTTCCTGATGTCCAGTCTAAACCTCCCCTGATGCAACTTGAGGCCATTCCCTCTCGTCCTATCGCTAGTTTCTTGGGAGAAGAGTCCAACACCCGCTTCCCTACAACCTCCCTTCAGGTAGTTGTAGAGAGCGATAAGGTCTCCCCTCAGCCTCCTCTTCTCCAGACTAAACAACCCCAGTTCTCTCAGCCGCTCCTCATAAGACTT
>WAAD01024814.1:0-15132 GCA_013389945.1 Fregata magnificens
AACCTTAATGATTCTATGATTCTATGATTTAAAGGACAGTTTTGCACTCATGCTTTCTGCATTGTGTGCTGTATGCATATATTCTTTTTCAATATATAATCTAGTAACTGTGACCATCCACACTGAGAAGCATGCTCGTAATTCGTATGTCATTCCTATAGTTTTAGCAGGACTACATTCTACTACTCATTTAAGAAGAGATACGGCAATTAGTGCTTAGTTAATTATTTGAATGTTGGCTGGCATATAGTATATGCAGAGGACAGCTGAAAGAAAACAGATAAGGGAATTCTAACATAATGCCTTTTAACAGAGTTTTGGAAGAATATCAAGACTGGAATGAAAAGGGTAAGGGATTACAGTTTTCTGCAATATTAAAGTTTGGTGTAGAAGAGCCTTGTACTGCGTTTGTGTGTGTGCAGCTGGTGACTTTAAAGTATGTAATGTGATGGGAAGTAAAAGTCAGGGAACAAGGAGTGAGAAGCTCTGGCACCATTCTTCTGCTTTTCCAGGAGACAGAAGTTGTGGAGAGCCAACTAAACAGGGGGAAGACTGGGGCAGTCTGTGGGAGCTGGCTGGAAAGAAAAGCTGAGATGTGCTACTCCTGCTGTATGAGGAGCTTAAAGAAGGTTGCCAGTGAGATACTGCCAAAATGGGAAGGACACTGAACTCCAGCTAACCAAAATTCAGGTTAATTATGAACTTAGAGGGAAAGCAACCCCTCCATACCTGCTCTTGTCTATATTTCTATACCGATAGGTTTACATGTATATATAGCACAAGGTACGTAGATAGTCTTGGAATTTCATCATTAAGTTCTGTTAAAGCTCCCCAGTGAGTGCTGTCTGGCTCTGGTGGTGTGCTACCCTCTATCTGGTCTGTGTGTACTCCCTTCTATAGAAGGGTTCCCAAGTTAGGACCTCTGCAGTTTCTTCCTCAGAGAACCAATTCAAAGAATTCACTTAGCTTCTTTGTGATAATCTCATCCTTTCTCAGTTCTGTCTTTATACCATGAATATCAGTTGGCTTTATAGACACTTTAGCAGGCTCTCTCTGAGGCTTTTGAAGAAGGATTTAGAACTAGTTTTGATCCCTGTATCTAGTTGCTCCTCAAACTCTTTTCTTGCCCTCCCTAATTACATTTTTAAATTTAGTCTGCTGAAGTTTAAGATCTTAAGTTTTAGATCTTAAGTCTTAGATCTTTCTTTAGTCTTCCTTTGGTTGAAATTTTAGTATTTTAAGGTTATCTTCTTATTTCTGGCCTATGCATAGGATTCCAGCTTTTCAGTGGAAATGTTTCTGGGTCAATTGTTGTAAACCTTCCCCTATTAAGTGAAAATTCAGGACTTTAAAATAAAACAAAACCTCTCTGAAAGCACAAGACCAGCTCTTCACTTTGACAAGTATGTGAAAATTCATGTCAAATTTTGTGAACAAAACCCCTCCCTTACCAAAAGAACTGTGGAAGTAGCAAAGTTTTGTAAAGAAACAACAAACAAAATCTAAAAAGCCATGAGGACATAAGCTTAAGAGTAACGGCATGATTTAAATATTTTTTTTATTAAAAAAAATTCTCTTGAAGGAAAGTAACTATAGAAAAAGTATATTGTGCAAGCCATAACCTTCCTAAGTCACCTTCTGAGCAGTGTCTTTTTCCCAACTTTACCTCCTTGAATATTAAAATTCTAAACTTTTTTAAACTGTACTTGCTAAAACATCCTAAGCCTATTTTTGTTCCTTTAACAGTAAGTACAGTAAATTACAGCACATTGTCCTCTCATAGCGTATCAAAATTGGCATGGGCTGTTAAGTATTTTTCTTAATATACTTTAAATAAGTTTTCAAATAGTCTCCTGTATACTGATATTCCCTTGCTCACAGCTTCAGGATGCTGAAAATTTTCAAGTTTATTATAGTTTATGCTTATATTTGTTATATGCTATAAATGTAATATTACCTTAATATATCTATTGCCTGCAACATTTTCATAAGTTTCCAGTAGAATACCTTCTGAGCCAAAGGCATGAGTCAAAGTTGTATTCCTCCCTCTCCCACTTTATTTGTATATGCCCAGGCAGATTGTCAGTTGACCAGGTATCTTTGCAGTGCACTGGATTAGCAGTCTGAGTTTTGCAAGTTACTGCAGGAGAAGGAAAAATGCCATGAATGGCCCTTTAAGACTGCAGAAACAGTAAGACAGACCTTACAGATATAGCTGTGCTATTTTTATCATGTAAGAGACTGTTTTTTTGAGCAGTGGATACATTTCAACATATTCACAGTTGGATAGTCCTTATCTGTGGAGTTGGGGGCTCAAGTGTTCCAAGAGTTTTGTAAAATAATAACGAACTAGATGGTGTTGATATGAATAATGCATGTTATGCTGGAGGGAAAGCAAATTTCCTGGGCTTTATGGGACCCATATTGCTAATACTGATCCACTTGTACCAGAATAGGGAATTCTCTTTCCTGGAGTTGAAAAATCTGAGTTTCCATGCCATCAGTGCTAGGAAATACACAGATAGGCCATGCACAAGGGAAAGAATTGTACTGCTGTCACCAAGTTATAGTTGTATCTGAAGACCAGGGTTACCTGATTTCATCAAAGTGCATTGCAGGTTCAGGTACCTGTTTGTCTCAGCCTCCCTAAATGGAAAAAGACAAAAGCACATTGAAAAAGTCATTAAACCATCATAGCTGGGAGAATTACAGAAACAAAACAAACAAACAAGAAGATTTCTTACAGGGTACAAAAAAGTCTTAGTGCTTAAGTTCCAGTTTCTGGTCAAACTCCACGCTCATCACATTGGCAGGATTAAACAGCATGCCTTTTTGAAAATGTGTTGACCTTTGCACTTTGAAGTTGAAAGGGCTTTATTAGGTCCTTTGTAGATGCTTAAAGTTTATAAAAAAGTTATATGAAATTATGGGAATGTTGAGTAAAGATGTCATGAGAAAGACCTGTAAAGTTGTATTGGATTTGCGTGGCAAGGTTTTGGTAGCGGGGGGGCTACAGGGGCGGCTTCTATGAGAAGCTCCTAGAAGCCTCCCCCATGTCTGATAGAGCCAATGCCAGCTAGCTCCAAGACGGACCCACCACTGGCCAAGGCCAAGCCAATCAGTGATGGTGGTAGTGCCTCTGGGATAACATATTTAAGAAGGGGGAACAAAAAAAACCTGTGCAATTGCAACTGGAGAGAGGAGTGAGAATATGTGAGAGGAACAACCCTGCAGACACCAAGGTCAGNACTGCAGCCCGTGGCAAGGACCCATGTTGGAGAAGTTCATGGAGGACTGTCTCCCATGGGAGGGACCCCACGCTGGAGCAGGGGAAGAGTGTGAGGAGTCCTCCCCCTGAGGAGGAAGGAGCGGCAGACACAACGTGTGATGAACTGACCGCAACCCCCATTCCCCGTCCTCCTGTGCCGCTCGGGGGGAGGAGGTAGAGAATAATCGGGAGTGAAGTTAAGCCCGGGAAGAAGGGAGGGGTGAGGGGAAGGTGTTTTAAGATTTAGTTTTATTTCTCATTACCCTACTCTGATGGGATTGGTAATTAATTAAGCTAATTTCCCCAAGTTGAGTCTGTTTTGCCTGTCACGGTAACTGCTGAGTGATCTCTCCCTGTCCTTATCTTGACCCACAAGCCTTTTGTTATATTTTCTCTCCCCTGTCCAGCTTGAGGAGGGGGAGTGATAGAGTGGCTTTGGCGGGCACCTGCCATCCAGCCAGGGTCAACCCACCTCAAAAGTACATTGGGTTTGTTATTCTCAAGTTATAGAGTACAATACTTAGAGGACCAATGCATTTTATGGGAACATGAAGCACTTAGGGGAATAGAGCAGAAAAGCTGAAAAATTGGGGGTTACAATTGATTTTTAATTTAACCTTTGCTACATTATAAGTAGGTGAATTGAAGAAACATTTACAAGTAGCCTGAAGTCCAAGCTTTGTAGTATAAAATAAATAAGTTTATTTCTTTTATTACTTCAGTACCCAAAATTGTAAAACATACTTGGTAGAGAAATCAGGAGATAAACTATTTTCTTAAAGAGACTTTGAGTGAGATCAATAGATAAATATGTGGAATGGAGAAGATAGAATTATAGTATTACTAATGAAAAATTCATTGTTACTCAAGTGTTATTCTTTATATTTTATGTATTCATGCATGTTTGCAGGGAAGAGGGAGAATCATTGGCAAACCATTGGTAGCAGTTCCCTGGATGATTGTAAGGGACACCTTTTATGTTCTGAACAGCTGGGATTGGATGGCTAAGAAAAAGGAAAACAGAGAGAACACCTTATTAGTGTGATGCTTTTCAGGGACCTAAATGGAATGTGTTAGAGTGTTTTAATGTGCTTAGGCATCCTAAATGGGGACTGAAACCCCAGAGTGGTCTAGCAGGCTGCTTGTGCAGTGTTGGATACTGGAAGCCTGACCCTGTGACAGCCTTTGGCATGGAGCTGCAGACTGTAGGAATGCAGCTGCTGAGGAACCCAGCAAGCAAGCAAGCAAGCTAAAAAAAGCAAGGCAGGATTCTGCTGACTTTTACTGAGGAACCTCCTCAGAATCAAGCCATCTCCATAAAATATTGAACTGGAGAACACCAGTAAAAACATACCTCCAAACTTTCCAACTGACTCTAAACCCCAGAATTATACTTCTAGTAATGTTATGTTACTTAATAATTGTTTTGGTAACAAGAGCTCAAGGAAGATAAATGACCAACAGTTTATACGTTAGAGCCAAGGCTGGTTGTCTGAACTCTCTGCAAAGGATCACTTTAATTTTCTTTTCTTTAATTTTTTTTTTCTGCAATTTTTTCAATCATAAAACTGAAATGTAGGAGGAAATGTGTCCTTTTTCCTCAAAATCCAGTACTGCATTGTCTTCAAGTGGTACTAGCTTGCCTGGGATGAGTTCACTCCAGTGCCCTAGATACTGAGATTTAAAATATTTGGGTGAACTAGTAATACCAATAACTAGAGCCCACAGATACAGGTTTATCTATTTTATGAATATACACATACTAGATATAAATCTAGGTATCTATTTAAATCTCTTAGATATAGTCAGAACTATAGATAGATCTATAGCATTGTGGGAACTTCCTTAAGAACTACAGTAAATCTTCTAATTCTACCTACCTATTCTACTTGTTTTATAAAACTACCATTAGATTTCAACATGGAATAGCAAGAAGGAGGAACCTTTTGGACATGCATTTCTTTACAGGATTTGGGACATTAAGACCAAACTGTGTTGCATAAGTAATTTAGAATTCATCAGGCTGGCCTTCATTCTGATAGACCTTACAAACTTAAATGATACAAGTGTAAAACGATCCTCCTAGGTACTATGCACATAAAATCCAATTGTGAACATTTATCACAAAACACGTGATATATGAATGCCACAGGCGAGAGACCACCAATTAGGCAAACTGCCTTCCAGATGGTGCAGTCTCTGATTTTGGATAATTGCTTGAAATGATACAGTGAAAAAAACCAACACAAAAAAAGTAAGTGGAAACCTTGCTGCAGTCTAGATACATTATCTAAAAAACAAAGGACCCAAATCCATAACAGTTTGCTTGCACTTTAATTTTAGGAAGATAATATGTGAGAGAATTCATGATACTGAAACACTCGTGGCAAATGCGTGGTAGAACCAAGTTCTTTCACAATTGTGTTTAAAAGGAGCAACTCAGCAGCAATTACACAGAACTTTCAGATTGACTGAATGTGAAAGAAGCATTATATATCTCTGGTGTGCTTCATCATCATAACATGATTATGAGACTATAAAGACATGCATCTGTGTTTTAGTCCTCTGAGAGAGGCTCTTGCTCCTTTGACTCTGACCACTCAGAGCTGTGAATTGAAACTGTCTGTAGGTTTGGATTTGAAAAGTCGCCTGCTGGAATACGTGTAGTGGAGAGATCAAACAGCACAGTGTCATTTTTTTCCGTCATTTCTCGGTTTATTGGCTCTGACAGCGAGGCACGTCAAGTGTGAATGTGCATTGTGGAATTTGTGGTTTGTTGCATGAAAATTCTTACAGCCCTTGGTTACTTAGCCAAAAACCCAAAAATGTTTAGAACCTATCACAGAAGCAACCAAAGGGAAGAAATCCACTGGATAAGAAACGATCCTTAACTGCTTATATTGATGATATGCTTTAACGGACGGACAGAGAAACAAGCTCATTGTTTTCCTCCTCATGTTCCATTGCATAGAAATAGCATTTGTAGAAGCTATTCAGTACTATGAAAAATCACTGCCTGTATGCTGGCTCTGTGCCCTCTTTCTGTTTGAAATGTGCTGAACTTTGGCTAGGGAGAGGTTCAAGGGCAGGCTAAATTTCTGCTTCTGCGGGGATATCCTGATTATGTCCCAGTAAAGGGTTTTAATGTCTTTACATTTTATGGAAGAAGCTGCACTATGTTCTCTCCGTTGGAGGAGGGAAGAGGTGAGACCTGGCTTTTTGTCTCCACAGACTTCTACAGCATTCAGTTCTTTGGGCTCATATTAGGAATTGGATTTTCTTCTTCCCATCTCCCTAAGCAGAAGTAATCTGAGTGCTTCTCTTGTTTTCCTTGTCTGACAACTTTGAAGTAAAATTGTAAAAACAGAGCTGCACAATAACATAGTACAAAATTACCTATGTTCTCATTTTTGTCACTGCAAACATTTTTCCCAACGAACCAATCTTCCCATAACATATATCAGTCAGAATATCTCTCACTCTACAGAGTTTAGAAGTGAGTTTTGATTTTCAGAGTATACAGTACTTAGCAAACTGATTGCAGTGTTTCACCAGAAATACCTTTCCTTCATTCTGCAGAGCTTACCGAGTACATCTGCTCAACGCATGGATGGCAGCAAGGCGTGGTCAACAAGCCAGCGTTCATTTCCTCCTCCTTCTTTTTTGTTTTTTTTTGTTTTGTTTTGATGAGAAAGCAGATGGCATATGATTTTCATCATATCCATATTCATTGGAATATGGATGTTTCTGTAAGCAAAAATCAATGGGCCAAACTGTTCATAGGCAAAGTGCCATGGAAACGTTCTCTGAGAATATGATACAATTGATATACAGAAAAGTGCTTGTGACTGGTATCCAGGGTACAGAGAACTAGTCTATAGCAAGCTTGTGTAAGCCCTGTCTTAAAGCTTGATCCTGACATTTGCTAGCATTGTAGAGGGAGGATGCCATCTAAATGGGGAGCAAAGCAGAGACAGGGATAAAAGGTACATCATGTGATGCAGAAGTGCATGCCACATGAACCAGTACTAAGGAAAATGATCTCAAGCTAGTAGCTCCTTTACACCTATACTATATACTATAGAAAATTGTTCCCTGTTAGGAAGACTTCAATTTAACTAAGCATTGTGTGATGAACTACCTTTTTTTTGTCAGCTCTGGATCTTGCACCAGCTGGTTTTGTTTGATGCCTTTTAGTCTTGTATTTGGAGAGGTAGTGAAAAAACAGATCCAATCCACTGTCTGCATGTTACTTGTGATTTTGTAGACCTTAGTCAAATGTTTTTTTTTTAATCTGAACCTCCTTAGTTGTTAAAGCAGCTCCATACATTATTGTCCTTTTCCAATTCTATATCATTTTTCCAAGATACGTAGCCTAGACTTGTGCAGTGTATTTAAACTGCGGCAAACCATGAAATGTATAACGTTAGTCACATTTTATTTCTCTGTTCCTAACCATAAATCATATCTTCAGCTTCCTTTTTTGATTGCTATTGAACAGTAAGCTGAAATTTTCAGAGAACAGTCAATTATAACCTTAATATTTAATTTCCTTAGGGGCAATGTTCAGCTTAGATCCCATTATTTTTTATGTGGGATTAGGACAATTTTACATAATGTGTGTCCAATATACAGTTACCAGCATTGAATTTAGCTGCCTAGTCACTGCATCCTGTAAGGCTTTTCTGCAATTTTTCACACTGTGTTTTCTGCTCAAAATAACATAATATTCTGGGTAACTTTGGCACCTTGCTATTCAGCCTCTTCCCCCCAAATCATTTATGAAAAGTATAGTTTTTCTTTTTTTCTCCACTATGACTATTTATTCCCAGCCTCTGTTCCCTGAGTTTTAGCCAAATAATTATCAATGCATGGACCTTCTCTGTTATTTCATGGCTACTTAGATTCCTTAACATCTGTTGTTAGGGGAACTTGTCAAAACCCATTTAGATGACCAAGATGACTCTGTCAGTAAGATCTGTCTTGTCAATGTGCTCGTTATTTCTTTCAGAGAACTTCAAGGCTACTCGTGCAAAGGCATTTGTGAAGGTGAATTAGGTCATATGGTAGTTTTGTGAGCAGCTTCAAATACCTCCATCCTATTTGCAGGACTTGAATATTGTTATGTTCTTATATAAGACTGTGTACAAGTATAAACTAGATCTTGATGCTGATTCTGTGAGTCTCATCTGTAAATCCTGAAGAAGGTAGCAACTCTATGGAAATACTAGCTAGCTGAATAGTGGAAAACCAGGGAGCAAGAGGTTATGGTGACTCTGGCTTTTTCTGTTGAGTTCTTGTTTCTAATTGTAGGTGTCAGGATGAGATCAGCTTTATCTTTACAAAATGTTTATATCTACAAATTTGCAAGTCTTAATCGCTTTAGTTAATTGATGTACCTTTGTGCCCAGTCCTGTCACTGATGCTTTATGGGAAGTGCTTTGTTACCCCAGGAGATCTGAGAGGGGCTTGGCTTCAACAACCACAAGGCTTCCAGAAATTAAGAGGGAGGTACAGGCAATACATGCTTTATGACATCCTGATTAAAAGAGTAAATGTTCCTTTTTTGTACTCTATTAGAGGCTTATGGTGGAAGAAACTTAGGTAGCTCTTAAGATTTCACTTTTTTTGCCATAATACCAGTATGTCTGATGAATGGTCATGAACTTTAGTTGTACAAGTATTGGAAGCATTATGGAGGCAAAATGGCAAACATATTCCAGCAGCTATTTTTAAGTACTAGTTAATACACATTAGAATAAATGGTCATATATTTTTAGTATATTATTTGGGATAGATTTGGCTTGGCCTGGATAGAGTTTACTTCATGTTGACTTTCAGTATCCTTTTTGACTAATGTTAACACCGATCAATCTCAGCACAAACCAATATGCACACATTGTTATTAGGAATAATATCTATTAAGATGAAGGGTGTGGAGAGCTGCAAGTGAAGTTCTGAAGTGGAAGATTAAGGCTCTCTATCAGGAAAATGAGAAGTTTAATTTTACTTGTTATCCCTTGTTTGTGGTAACCTAACAAAGTACCACAAGTATCTCTCCAGGCAGCAGTGTAGGACAGAAGCACAGTCCATTGTAGAAATACATTATAGTTCACTTTTTTGTAGTGACTCCATGTCAGAACCACAAATGCTTTCATAAAATTAAAATCTTTTCACATACATTACCAGGAGATAAGCCCTAAGCCCAAACATGTATATGATATTATAGATACTTGTGTATGTGCCCTGGGCCCTTAAGCAAACTCTTTATTGGGGGATGAAAGGGTGGACAGAATATGTTCTTTGTTCTTATTTAAAAAGTGCTTGGGAATCTTTATGTTCCACATAAGCTTACCAAAGAGAAGTAAAATGAGTTTTACTGTTTTATCTCATCTAGTATCTGTATCACTCTCATGTTTAAGCAGGCAGTAAAAGGCCTGGAACCCAATCATGCCTTTTTATTTTTTCCACTGCATTTTATAATTAGCTTAAGAAGTACAGAAATAATTAAAAGTTTTATGCAATTACTAAAGAGAAAATTGTAGACATTTTAAGGGAATAACAGCTGCATTTCTGAAATAAGCAATTTAGAAAAGTTTATCTGCATGCACACATTTACACGTGTTTCATGGCTGGGTTTTTTTTGTTTGTTTCTTTTCAAGATGGATCCTAACATGAAAGAAGGCTTTGTGCTCTGCCCAGTCAGGAGTGTTGCTACTGTTTGATGGTCTGTGGTTTAGCAGGAGAAGGGTTAATTGTTGTGGTTTTGAGCACTTATGACAGTATTGAATCATTCTAATGATCCTGAGTAATTGCAAACACAGGAGTTGCATGTACGCTAGTAGGTTAGTGAAAGCTGGTTTCATATACAGTAGAAAATTACATTTATTAAGGCTATTTTCTAACTGATCCTTTAATTTCCAATGAACGCTACACTAATGAGTATGTCTCTCTCTTATTTTAGTCACTGCTGGTGAAGAAAACTGCATTCTTGTACCAGACTGAAAAAGCAAAAGATCTAAGAAGTGCTTCTCTCTGAAGGAAAGAATGAAATGGTATTGAAAATAATAATCTTGGGAGGATTCATAAGCCAGTTCTTTTTGTTGGTGTTGTTTTTTTTTTATTGTTTTATTCTCCAGGTGGTAATGTCTACCCCTAAAAGTAGTGAAAGATGTTGGTAAAATGAGTGACTGTTATTAGGAGTCACAGTGGACAAGTTAGAGATTTTTGACTGGCTGAAGTACAGTGTTTGATGCAACATATTTTCTATATAAGTCTCTTCTGACATAACAGTCTTTTCTAAAGCTGGCATAGTCATACATCTATCCATGTATTTTCATAGTGCCCAGCCTTATATTATGAGAGTCTCTCCTTAAGCTCCTTAAGCACAAATAGTATATCTTGCTCTTATAAGTTATGTACCTTTCACCATTAAATTTACTATTTTCTATAGTAGATTAAACTGTGTTTTTTTAACAGGTATCATCTTAATTAACAGTTATCATATCTTGCAAAGCTTGCTAGTAAACTCTTGAACTTGCAAATTTCTCGTGCACAGTGGCACTAGCAGACATCATGCTGTTAAGTCATAGATACCATTAGCAGACAGACACTGCACTCCTATGGTTCTCTAAGTGTTTCTTTGCTTGATCCTGTATTGACTTTTCAAGAATGTCTACCAGGTCCAATTGTTCAAGAAGGGGCATTAATTTAACCTTAATGTGAATTAATTTCTTGGCATGCTATCAATCTTGTGCTGATTCCTGTTTTCTTAGGCAGGTATAAACAATACAGTTTCTATTAATCTTAAGGATATTTTTGATTCCCTTTTGTCTTATCCCCATGTTTCTCGCTCCCTCTCCTTTCTAGGTAAATAGAGTAATAGTTTTTCCTCTCTTGGTAACTCATCTACAATCAACTTAAACGAAGACACAACAATATTTTGATGAATTAACTTGCAAATTTGAGTAATCCCATTGTCATCATGTGCACTGGTGATTGCAATTTTAATTGCTGGCTGGTAGTACTAAATCGATAACCTTACGAGTCATGAGGAATTAGTAATATTATGCTATGTATCTGGGTCAAAGACAAGAAAATGAATCTATATAATTCTAGTTCTAAGGCAGCTATGATTATATTGAATTATAGTAGTTTCCAATGAAAAACATTATTTTGGTGTCTATTTTCTTCAATCAGGACCGGCCAAGTATTGGCTGGACTGACAGCCTTCATGGTATGTTTAAAGTGAAGAGAGAGAGGAAAAGGTTGTATAATCTTCACTGCAATGAAGAAAGTAAGTCACATTCTTAACTCCAAATGGCAGACTGAAGTTCTTACCTAACCTATTCCCCTGTTCCAATACCGGGTAGTGCTCTTTATGTAATTCTTAAGGGGAAATAGTTTGTCTTGTATGCAAAGACCCTCAGTGGCAGAGATCCTGCAATCTCCACAGAGAATCTAGTCAAACAATTCTAACCTACTTAATCTTTACTGATAAGTCTTTCCAGTTAGGCACTAATTTTCCAACTCAAGCTGGACACGGTGCTCCAACTGAATCTTTACTAGTTCTAGGTAGAGTAAGAAGGATTGATTGCCTCAAGTCTTGCAGGCTATATTGCTATTCTTGGATACGGATATTATGTTTATGCTTATTCCCAATGCCACAATATAGTTAAGTTATGTTCAGGTTTTGTGACAAATTATAAGCCTATTCCATTTCTTATGGAAGTACCACCTACCCAGAGAGCCCCATACAGTTTATTTCTGCCTAATGTCATTTTCACTTGTCTTAGTGAGTTTCCATTTTTCAAATTTATCACTATCATTTTAAATTCAAATTTTGTCTTTCACTTTTAGTCAGTGTCACTGTCAAACTTTTTTGTTCTTCAATATCTAGAAAAAACCTGCTGAATAGCAGCAGGTGTGTGCATCCTTCCATTTGGGAAAAGGTCCACAATAATCATTCTCTGAGTTTAGTTTTTCAGACAGCTCTGCAGAGTCTGTACAGAAGTTTAATCTAAACCATTTTTTCTATAACCTGCTTATGAGAATGCAGTGAGAAACACTGTCAAAATAAACATTGAAGACAGTTAAAATTTAACATCTTTGGCTTCTTCTCCATCCATGCTGCCTAATTTTAGACAAAAATTAGAATAGAAGTGTAAGATTTATTATTGACAGATCTGTTCTGAATGTTACCTTTCACGGGTTTATAGTTTATCAGTAGTTTGTTTAAATTATCCCAGTGTTTTTCTGAATATTGAACTTAAGCCAATTGGTCTACATTTCTGTGTCCTTCTTTTCTCCTTTTTTGAAAGTACTTTCCTGTTTGCCATGACTTTTCAAAGAGAACTACTAATGGCTCTGAGATTTCATTGGCAGTTTGATACAGTACTTTAAAATTAAGCCTATCATGCACAGTCACTCTGAAAACATCTTATTTATCTAGACATGGTTCAGCCTGTTCTTTCCTTATCCAGTACCCTTAGATAGTATCCCTTAGATAGAGGTGTGAACAGTGATAGCAACCAAATTGTAGTTGACTTCTTAATGCAGATTGACAAACATGAAACAATAAACACTTTTAATTTTTAAAGCGGGTTAGGAGTTTGGTTTTAAGATGGATTAACAGCTGAAATTTAACCTCAGTTAATCCAGAAGATATTTTTTAGAGCTAAAAATTGAAGTTAGTAATTAACCTAAATCATATCACCTCTGTTCTCCTTGTACCACGATTCTTTTAACTTGACAGAGGAGTTATGTACCACTCCTTGGTACATATTCAGATTTCGCATGTAAACTCAGTCTGAGAGCTATTGATTTTCCACAGTCTCAGTAGTAATGCTATTTTGGGTCTTTTTCAATTGGTTGGATCAAATCTGTTATATTTTTCATTTTGTCAACTAGTATTCCTTTTCCTGTATATATGAAATAGTTTTAGAATACTTCTTTGTAGCATACCAGAATTTGAAACGTATGACCTTGTGAGCATTAAACTGAGTCTTTCCTATCCTGAATCTTACATCACTGTTCTCTGCAGGTGAAATTATAAAAGGCCAAAAATTCCTGCCCTTTTGATTTATTAAAATTGGGCTGCCATTTTACCATCCTTTCTTAATAGGTATAAGTGTCTATGCAAGTTACTAAGCACTAGAGAATCAAAGCTGGTCAATTCCTCTTAATCACATTCTAGTCTTACTGTTCCCTTACACTTACGTCTTGCCTGTTAGAAGAAGTTATATTAACTTAGCTAACTTTAGAAACTTTTATTTTGATCAGGGCAGGAGGGTTAACAAATATTCCCAGTTAGATGTAAAATATCCTTATATAATTCAAATTAAGTTCTTTTCCAAGCAATATAAGCAAAGTCTGTGAAAGTAAGACTACAACTTAAATAGTGCTGTCCACAAAATATGCTTGCACCAGTTCCAACTAAACTGTTTCAGAGCTTAATGAGTACAGGTTTTCAAAGACCACAAGAATTGTGAACTGTCTTCTTGATATTTGATTAGTGCTGAATGATCTGAAAAAGAGGTGCTGTTCATAGCTGTGCAAAACTTGGCGGTTTTATACATTTTTTTTTTTTAAAACTTTAATCTACTTGCCTTTATGTTAATTGAATTTTGCTTTGTGTTTGGATTCAGCTGGATCCCAGAACTCCAAGCGAAATACTGGTTTCACCTGATTTCACACTGAAACCATGCAAAACCCACATATTCTGACTCATTTTGATGTGAAACCATAAAGTAGCTTGGCCTAAGTCCATGCAAAAAGTATGTGAACCTTTCAGGGAATGTGGGCTAGGTTCCCAGTTTGTAATGAAACATTAAACCAAGAAGGTTTTTTGTATGGGTTTGTATTTGTTGTACGTTTTGTTTAGAACCCATGTCAAAATATTTCCGATACCTTAAAACTAAGTTTGTTCTTCTGTTTGTAGCCTTCGATGTATGATTGCTTTTTCAGTAGAAACTGGAGGAAGCTGTTGAGCTGAAGCCCTTTGAAGGGACACTGCTGGCATGTTTCCTATTCAGTTACTGTGGATCAGGATCTCATTCTCTCTTTCCTCATCAGTCCATTTGCTTCAGCATTAATCTTTGCTCATGATTTCATAGCAAAGAGAAATAGTTGTGCCCTGGATATTGTACTGTGATTTTGGTTCAGATGTTAGCTGGGTCATGTCCCACTCACTGACGGTTCAAGGTTTTAGTGCGGTAGTTACAAATTCCTACTTATTTTGGGTCCGGTATTTCAATAACTAAAATCTGCTTTCTACTGTTAGAAATGTTATGATTATTAATACTGGATGGAGAATTATTTTGATGGAGGGTGGGCATGTTTACCTTTGTGGAGAAGGTAGTAGAACAAAGGGCTTTGATTTAATCACTGTTTTGTGATCCAAACAGTGTGAGATCTTGCATACAATTACTAAGTAAGGCAATAGCTACAGGTAGTTTCATCAGTGAAAAAACATTATCCCATTCTATGTAGAAACCCATATTCTAAGAAGATATTCAATTATAGAATCATTATCTACATGGCCCTTATTTTTTCTTTTACTGAGATCTACAAAGTTTCAGCCAATGGTGAAATATGTTGTTGTCTTTATTGTTTGCTTTTAAATCTATGGTAGTATTACATTCCAACCTAAATACTTATGTTGGGAGTCCTATAGACAACTGGGCCAATCTCCACACTATGCTTATCATGTATTTTGTGGCACTTGAATTTGATTAATTTGAGTGAGGCTTCCAAAATTTCTAACTTTATTCAGTTTATAAAAGCAGATAGTTGTTTTACCTTGCAATGCTGCTAATTTCTCTTAGACTCAGAACAATTTCTCTTTTTTTTTTTTTTTTTCAGTT
>WAAD01024820.1:372-15458 GCA_013389945.1 Fregata magnificens
TTCAGCAGTGTGAATAAAATACAAAACTGTACACAACTGTGATGCAAGAATGATGCTGAACATGCATTAAGTGATACTACAAAAACTACACAGAGCATAACAAGGCAACAATAAACTGGCACATACACCAAAATAGTTCTAAAAGCATAGCCATCCCAACTGCCACGTTGACATTATTTTCACTTTTAAACCAGTAATTCAATATATGACAATTATTTCATACATTTTTTTTTCAAAACTCTGAACATTCAGTTTTTGAAATGTAATAACTGTGTTCTTCACACACTAAGGCAGAAACTTTATTTGCATTATTTGGCACAGCTCTGGTTTTGAAAATGTCAGATGTGGAACTGCTACTGATACAATGCTGGAAGTTCTAGAAGCACAATGTTCATGTTGGAACAAAACTGAAGATGAACTACTGTCATTATTAAAGTTTTCCTTCTGTGCTTTCTGGAAAAGGCTTTTGATTTGAAGCTGATTAAAACTGGAGCTGCAGCTTACCTTTCACATGCTCTGTCCCTTAAAAGTGGAACCTAACATATGGAACAATGCAGTGCTATTGTATCAAAGAATGAAGAACATTAGCATTTTAAAAGACAGCATTTCCCATCTTTGTAATTGCAGTTTACATACTTTCTTCCAAGAAAAAGTACGTGTGAACAGTCTTGCTTCTCTAAAGCAACTGTGTATACCATCCTTCCTGGAGAAATCATGAAGAACACTATTTTCCGTATTTTAATGGCTTGCATGTAACCTTCTGGGCAACTGCAGAAAGTGAACACACAGATCAAGCTCACATATAATTTGGCTCAACATTTTAGCGTATGGTTTTTTTCTTCATCACTTCAAATACTTGCCCTCTTGGGCCAACTATCACTAAGAATGTAAAACATAACCGTGCTATTCAGACATCTAAAGCCCTCAATGTATTTCTTACCTATTTGTTCTAAGCCATATATTTCTTAGAAGTACTGAAAAGTCATCCAAACTCACTTAAGGAGAACCTATGTAAAACTACAGTCTCTGTGGCATGTAGATACAGCACAAACTAAACTATGTCTGCACAGTTATGAAGAATCTCGCTCTACTGCCCACTCCTTACTGTTCTTTCCTTCCACGCTGAAATGAGTGGAATTGATAATTTTCACTGGGTTTCTTTTACCCTGCTCACTGCATGGGCACAGAGTTGGAAGGGTGGCACAAAGCAGGCAGGAAGCAGGACTAAGCAGCAAGGGGGGCAAAGGGCTATTCATATCTGCAGCAACACATGTACTGAATTATTTTAAATACGCACACAAAGAAGTCAAATTTCCCATTAGCATACAAATATTTAAGCAGCTTGAAAGACCACTTCCAGCTGGCAGCTCAAAGACTGCATTCTACAGTACTGCAATAGCTGGTTTATGCAGGGCTTTTTCCTGCAACTTTACACTAGATAAAAATATTTAAAGCTTAGTAACAACACTGCAGAATAAATCCTTTTACAGCAAATAATGAACAGTAATGGAGCTTTTAAAAAAAGAAACACATTAAAATGCCCAAAACACCAAAAGCAAACAGCTGCAAAAAGAATTGCCATAAATCCTTGTGGTTTTTTACATCTTTTTAGGTTTATTACATTTCTTGTTTCAACTTGCTTAAGTATATGTGGTTATTTAAAGAGGGAAAACCTGTTTTGGTTGGGGGGGGGGGGGTAGGCACTGGAGAATTTTGTTTTGTCTTTTTGGGGAGGGGTGTTCTGTTTTGGTGGGGTTTTTTTCTTTCAAATATTCACTGAAAATTACTTTCCCTTTCACATAAATAAAAATTGCTTACAGTGAAATTAAGGCAAAAAACTACTGAAAATACCTTAATCCTATCCCATAGTTACTAATAAATATTCACTATTTTGTTTTCCTTTACACCACCTTCTGTTTGGTGCTTCTCTGGCTATGACACATACGTGTAACACTGGATTCTCACTGGTTTGATGAGAGGCTAACAGTCTTAAAATCAGCTGTTTCATACTTACGACAACATGAGGTGTGTATGCTCTACACAGTCGCTGTATTCAGCCACAAAAATCAAGTCCTACAGAACAATTTCATAACAACATAGAAGGAACATACCCAACTGTAGTGAACCCACCCTACATCCCATGAATATTAAAATTTTTTTAGAACATTAATTCATTTCAGTTTTTCTGACATTCCTTGCCCACGTGCACAGCACTAAACTCAAATTTTAAAAAATCCAAGACATTAATTAATGTAACTGGTATTTCTATCTTTTCCATTGAAAATTACTTTGTGGTTTTCACGTATAACAAGCTTTAAAGTTATTTTTGTGAATCCCCTGTAGATATAAAATTAAACCACATTTCTCCCATTTTTATTATGTTACTTTATTCCCCTGCCCCCATCTCTTTTCAATTTACATACAAGACTCTTCACACTTATTCCTGTTCAAGGTTCTATGCAATTTTTTTAACTGAGAAATTAAAGGCAAGAACAATTCTCTTTATTCTCACTGCACTTCTTTCAAGTCAAGCACTTAACGTCCCACATACGGTTAGCATGTAAATTCAATCAAATTATACAGCTATGCTTTACTCTACAGAAATTAAGATACAAAAGCACACTAGTAAAACTAGGAACAATAGAAGCTCTAGACAAACCATTTACCAAAACAAATGGAAAAACCTTATCAACACATGTATGCAGTAACACAGTTAAGTTCCTTTTGAATCTCATACCTCTTATTATGAGCATTTTCTCCTCTATTTGAGGGACTACATACAAATCAATAAGTTTTTACCCACATTCACAAAGATCTTTTTTCTTTTGATGTGATTTGGGTATAAAATAATCATTATAAGAAAGCAGTTTTTTAAAAATGTTTTTACCTATAAGTATGCTATGCTTATCTTCTGAACTTAATCTTTTCTTAATAGTTCCTTTAATTAGGAAAAAACGGTTGCTGTTCTAAACTCTTTTCTGAAGAAACCCATCTCATACTGCTTTTAGAAGTCAGGCTGAGGTTATTAATATGAACACCTCCAAATTTCAATTACATTAATTTTCATAGTAGCTTAAGGAAGTGCAAGATGGAAAAGACCTATTAAATCTATCCCACTGAAAACGAACACATTGAGGGCTTGTTTCCATGCATTTAAAAGCATCAAAAGTATTGTTTTCATGAAAATTTCATGTTCAGTTTATCTACATTCTAGACATAGACAACTTAATTTTGATAAACTTCAGTATTTCATGGATTACTCTGAAAACAAACCTGAAATGCCCACAGCTATGATTTTTATAATATTTTTATGGGGAAAAAGCCAAAACTATTAACAAAACAGATTTCTTCATAACAGCAAAATGCCATATAGTGAGACCACCTACTAAGACTAAATATATTTTACCATATATCACAAAAGGCAACAAAAAGCCAATCCAATGGCAAAAGCTACACTTAAGTACTGCAAGTTTTTTGTCAATCCTTCTATTAAGTTCTCGTGTTTCACTGAATGGATTTTTAAGAAAGCAAATGTTGCGGGATAATACAGTCCAATGTTTGCCACTAAACTAGCACTGAATAGCCAATAATCTAAAGGAGTAATGTCCAACCTCTGTATTTTCCACAGGCCACACTCACTGCCTCCTCACTATTCAGGAATCAGGGAAGTTTGGACTGATACTCCCTCATGCTAGAAGTGAGCTAACAGTCCAAGGAAAGCACCAAATCTCAAGATGGTTCTGCATCTTAATGATAGCACAGTGCCCAAATTAATTCAGGGCTCCTGAGAAGACATTTAAATTGCATTTGAAATATGTGCTCTCTCAAGTCTCCCAGTCTTGGCCCCAAACACAAGCTAACAAGAGATGCTGGATGCAGACTCTGTAAAACTACCTATGGATATGCACCGTTTGAGGTCTCAGGAACAGGACTGAGAATCCATTCACATTTGCAGTCCAATGTAAACTGACCGCATCAGTTGGTACCCAGCCTTTCCTGCCATTTTAATAGCTCAATTACAGTTTATTTTGACTTGTCATTACTGAGAAGGGAAGAATTATGATCCAGCTTGTTATAAAAAAAATTATATATTAAGTATGCAAAAAAATTACTTTCCACAACATGCTTATTTAAAACAGGCTTCATGCCATTAGAGCACACCACTCATCTGCTGAACATCTCACCCCAAAACATATTCTCCCTTCAAAAGGTCTAAGGGGTTTTGTTTTTCACTTCAGAATCTTCCTTTAGATTGGTTATTTCAGCATTTTTGAGCCAAGTTATCTCAAAGCAGATTGTGACTGTTTAACAATCAGTACTTCATAAAAATCAATGCATTTGTATTTAGCACCTTTCAAAAGAATTTGTAACTACAGATTATTCTATTTTTCAAGTTAAAAAAATCTGAAATCAAAAGTGGAAAAGGGGAAAAATTAGTTTGGTATAACATTTTAAAATATGACAGTATACTTTAGATCAGATGCTCCTCAAAGAATGCATACTATAAAATCCTATTGGATTATGGTTAAAATTAAAGTAACATTTAGTTCATATTGTCTTCTTGCCATCTATTTTAACCTTTTTTTCTAATAAGAGTCTGCAGTTTATCGTACCTCTATGTCCAATTGGATAAAATAGATGTGGACAATAAATAAAACAACTTAAGGTCAGGAACTGTCTTCCTAGGTAATCTACAGTAATTTGTATTTTTCTTAGGAAATAAATACAGTTAAGTATATTTGAATCGCCATCAAGTTTCCCAAGATGTCAATGTGCTTTATCTAATGAGCACACTGGAAAGAACTACAAAGAAATTAACTCACAACCAAAATGAATTTTTTTTTTTTAAATGCCCAATAGCTCCCCTTCAAATGACTGAGGTGATAAATGCAAATGAAGTTAGACAAGTTGGATACTGGTGGTGGTGTGTTTTCTTTTACTTAAATGGAATAGTAATGCTTTGCCATCTTTAAGTATTAAAATCGTATTTCACATGAAATTTCAGGAATAAGGTGAAAACTCAGTAAGTACAATCAAAAGTAAGTGCATCGTAGTTGTCAACTTCATATCTTTTCCAAGCTTATTTACCACAGCATATAGCAGGAAGAGTGAGGACTTCACTGTGCTTTCTAGTCGAACAGACCAAAGACAGTTAAAAACTTAAGTACATGCGTACACAGAAAAAATTATAAACTGATTGGACAGATAAGGAACAAGAAAAATTAATCACTTCCAGCACATGGGCAGTACCTTCAAGCAAAAACACTGCCTGGCCGCATCTACATACCGTTTTTAGGAACCAAATTGGGACCATTCCTTTTCTAACCAAATTTTGTGTTTATCATATAGCTAAAGTCAGTTGCTACCACATATGGCAAAACGAAAATCATTGCCTTTACCATTGAGCTGTATACAATCAACATGGCAAGGCAGCCCTAAGAAAGCTTTTATTAAGAGCAGACTTTGGCAACCTGTCATCAGCTACAAAAGGAAGTCTTCATTTTCACTTTAAAGTGTGCCCAAACTCAACATTTCACTATTTATCTTTTAAAGGCTTGGTTCATGGATATTTAGAAAGAGATTACATTATTTGCTGCAATAAGGACAGCAGACAAATCCACTGCTACCATGCAGCAGAGCCATCCAAGTCAGAGTTTTACAGGAAGGGTAGCTCACAACTGTGGAATGAAAATCACTAATATTAATTAAAATCTACAATAACTTTCAAATACATACATAACTCTGCTTGCTAGCTAAATGCAGTGCAACAGACATGCACTTAAAATAGCATGAACCTGGCAAGGAAAGAATGAACCACTTTTTGAAGATTTGGTATGTTGAACGTACTTCTGAAACATACTCGGGATACTACAAGCATGAGGGTGTACATATTTAAACAAATATACAGGAGTTAGCCAAAAGGCCTGAATGACATCGTGTCCTGGGGTGCATCAAGCACTGTACTGCTAGCCAGTTGAGGGAAGTGATTGTCCTGCTCTACTCTGCACTTGTGCAGCCTCACCTTGAGTACTGTGTGCACTTTTGGGCGCCACAGTATAAAAAGGATGTGAAGCTACTAGAGAGTGTCCAGAGGAGGGCCACAAAGATGGTGAAGGGGTTAGAGAGGAAGCTGTATGAGGAGCGGCTGAAGTCACTTGGTCTGTTCAGTCTGGACAAGAGGAGACTGAGGGGAGACCTCATCGCGGTTTACAGCTTCCTCACAAGGGGAAGAGGAGGGGCAGGTGCCGATCTCTTCTCCCTGGCGACCAGTGACAGGACCCGAGGGAATGGCAGGAAGATATGCCAGGGGAGGTTTAGGCTGGACATTAGGAAAAGGTTCTTCACCCAGCGGGTGGTGGAGCACTGGAACAGGCTCCCCAGGGAGGCAGTCATAGCACCCAAGCCTGACATTATTCAAGGAGCATTTGGACAATGCTCTCAAACACATAGTGTGAATTTTGAGATTGTCCTGTACAGGGTCAGGAGTTGGACTCGATGATCCTTGTGGGTCCCTTCCAACTCTGGAGATTCTATGACTCTATGACACAGCCTTTTCCTTTGAAAAACTGAACGGAGCTCTTGAATCTAGTTCAAGCTATATTTAAAACGTGTTCCCTTTACAGTTTAGAATTACCAACTCACACCAGTACTTTCTCAATCCCCATAAAAAGCACCATGCACAAGGGCAGAAAAGATGAGACAAAAGTAATCTAATATTTAGGCACCTTACTAGACAGTGATGTAAACTACATTTTCAACTGAATGCAGTACACCAAAGCAGAGAGCTTAAAGTAGTTGCTATATGCAAACACTAGTTTACACCTGATGTAAAACCAGCAATTTTCCCAAACGCTGAGTTTTAGGAACAGTGTGCTAAGTAAAACCATTTGCAGGTTTGTTTTGGAAGAACGAGCGCTGTAATGTGATACATGTATCAAGTAGGGGAAAGAGTATTTCAGACTTTAAACCTAACTCACTGTTGCATTACAAACTATACAGAGTGGCATGTATCTCAAGTCAAGCGAAAAAGGGCAACATTAAAGACAGTCTAGAGGAAAATGCTTAGTAGTTACAGATGTCACAAGTGAGGACCTACACATGTGATAACTCCTGAATTGCATTAAAACAATCTCTATCTTAAGCCGTACAACACTGGCAATTTAAATAACAGTGTACTTCCAAAATGCCAGCCAGCAATGCTGCAATTTTCCTGTTACCCATTTGTTCACAATTCAATTCACCAAGACCATCACTGCTATATTAAGAAGTAACATATACATGCTCTCTCTGCTGCTTGCATCCCATGCTTTGAGCTACATACACACCATTTCAATATAATTAGGGCACCATGTTATCTCAAATCAGTTTTTAAGCAATTTAGTATCACTATTCATGCAGCTAAATTTTAGTAATTTCTATTTCTGAAAATGTGAGTGAACTGATAAAAACAGAACACTAATATTTTACAACTATTTTGCACGGGGAAAAAAGCAATAGTAACCGAAAATATCCCTACTTTCTTGCCTTTAGAGGAATAGAACCAATAGGTCTTTTCCATCATCTTCCACAACTGACAAAATCGGAATCATAATAAGCTTCCTCATAGCTTTATCATCAGTTTTACCTTAAGACTCAATCAGCAAATCTAGCCTGAGTTGTGTTGGAAATGGGTATTTTTCAAATTCATCATTCTGTGAAACAATTATCAAGAATACTCATGTGCAATCCTTCTAAATGCATATTATTCTAAGTGAACAATTATTTTAACTGGAAAACTGTATTTTCGTCCTAATTAAACAGTTAATCATTGATAACAGACTTGTTTCTATTCAAACCAACCATTGGGAGAAATATATACTTATAACGATGCATTACACAGTGGAAGGCTTTAAACCAGCTTGCACAAATGTCTCCTTCCTTGCAATGGCAAGATACTTTAATGATCAGCAGAACACACAGATGTCACAAATTTTTCTTTTGTAGAAGTATGGTTTAGGTAAATTCATTCATACTGTTATGAATAAAGCATACACACAGATTCCTCTTCCAAAGTTCCCGCCCCCCAAGTTAAATTTTCCAATAATTTGAGTAACAGATATACTCTATTGATAAGCCTATTGTGACTAAGTTTGCAAAGGGAGACTGAGATGCAAGGACACAGTATCCTTGAGAACACTTTGTATAAAATTTGATGCTCTTCAGAAGTCGAAACAAACAAAAGCAGTTGTGTTATAAATTGTTCATAGTATGTACTGCAACATGCAGTTTAGCTAAACAGATTCACTACTAAGAATGGAACTTCCTTGACACATAGTAGAAACTACACAAGAATGAAAATGATGCCAGTTATAATTCAGCATAAAATTATTCTCACCCAGTATTAGTAATAACATTCCCAAAATCCTTTCGAGTGATTTTTATATTTTATTGTAATCAGATAACTGCACGTTTTACAGCATAGTCACACATTGTATTTTGCTAGTCACAAACACATTGCCTTACATAATGATCCGCATCATTTCTGCTCTATACTACAAAGCCTATGACTGAATACAAAAAAAGTTTTACAAAAGAAACTGTTTTAAAGACTACAATAACAATAAAACCGTTTCCAGATAACAGGTAAAATTATAAAGGCATATCACTGTATAGTTTTACTGGAATTTCTAAACAGTAAGGAATGAAATAAGTTTTAGTATCTGCGACGCTTGTTAGGTCCTTCAAAGTTGCCCCCTGGGTTTCCTCTACCAAAGCCACCAGGTCCACCACTGACGGCACCTACACCACTCATTGGCGGCTGAGGAGTTTCAGAGCCCGTTCTACTAACCAGAGGTGAACCCATCTGTGATGGACCTCCTTGAGGGAATCTCTCATTATGCTAATACAAGTCCATTTGGAACATGCCAAATGTGAGTTACAACAAAAACCACAAGTGATGTTGTCATGAAGTTCAGCAGATAGTCCAGCAGAATCAGGATCACACATAGAGGGAAGAAAGGAGCAATTCAATTAGTTATTATGGAAAAAGAGCTGGAAATTAAAGAGTGCTAATGTTATGCTCCAACTTTGTAAAGTAAATTAAAACTTAAAAACTTAAGTATTAAGACCAACTCTGGTGCTGAATCTAACTTCACCCTTTCAAGCACATCTGAAGCAATATATATTCTCTATGTAACAGAAGAGACAGCAAACAATAATTCTATACCCAAGCCCTATTCTGCCTTACATACCAACTACAATGCTTCTCCCTTAAATAAATTAAACACAGAAACATTGTCAAACTAGGAAAAAAAAAATCAGCTTTCGTATTTCTAGAGACTGCAGGTTTATTCTTTTAATAGCAATATAACCTGAAAACTTACATATGCACATATCTGTGGATAAAGTGTATTTCAGTCCATGCCACCTGGAGTCAGCCTTTTGTATGGCACTTCAGAAATCTTTAGTTAGACTTAAAAACCAGTCCAAATAAACTGACACAACTAGTGATAAAATGCATAACTGGACTATGCTGAGTTTAAAAAAAACCTGTGAGATATAGATCTAAAGCTTAACCTGAAATACCAATACAAGATGAAAATCCAGTTAATGTTCCACATCTGTTTTCCTTAGTTCTGTGCCTAATATTATTAAAGGTATATGTGCTTACACAGATTTATTTGGCTATAGCAATTAAGACCTAAAACAGAAAACATGCATGTGAGCACTCAGAGTTCAGTATTTATGCACGTGTTTAAAAATTGAACCCCACATGATGAAATAGAAAACATTAACTCAACATAACATAAACCATTAAAAGTATAGATACATGGTACAATCAGATCTTGCAATAACTCATCATTCACCTGTTGAGGATAGTTATGCTTTCAGAAGAAATTCCTTCTGTACAGAGATCTACATTAACTGCCCAGGTATTCAGAGTTCAACAAGAACATTCAAGACTAGCACTTTATTTATATGCCTGAATCAGAGAAGACTTCTTCTGAAAGTCTAACTCCAGTAATAGTAGAGCTCAACAGTTCTAAAGTCTGCTAATTCACATACATATTATTTTAAAACAGCATTATATCTATACAGATAAAAATTTATGCAACTTGGATCACGGTTGTATGTATGTGCATTGTTTAAAATTTGACACTGAATAAGAAAAAGATTTACTTCAACAGCTGCATAAAGATCTACTGCCCCAAAGTACCTTAAATCTGCAGCACTGGTTAAAAATTGTTAAAAAATTATCTTTAACTCATGCCAGCTTGTTAGCAATGGATATGAATTTCAACAAGTAGCTTACCACATACTCGTGATAATTTTTACCATTTGACTCTTGGACAAAAAGTCAAGTCCTCTTTCCAACAAGGACCGTTCTCTCCAGCTAACAAGAAAACTGCAATAATTAACTACCTACAACAAAGTGGGGGGGGGGAAGCTATTTTTAAAATGTTAGGTTCAAAGATAATCTATGTTTCAGAATTCTGCAGTGGAACAAAAAGAAGATTGCTCCAAAAAGAAGATTGCTCCAACTTTCCCCTAAAAGACTTCAGAAAAACATCCAATTTCAAAAATGAAAACTGCATTTCTGGTCTATAAAGCATATTGTCCATTTCTCTCAGTGGAAACGGAAATTAACTCTTACAGTGTTTTAGTAGAGAGCCCTCAAAGGATCTTTAAAGTGTCTTTCCAACAGCAACAAAAATACAATAAGGTTATGCCTTTCCATAGGGGCCTGTCCCCCAATTTACAAACCTTTAAAGTCCAAAATGAAAAGAAAAAAAAAAGCATCTAATTTGTCCTTCAGTAGCATGCAGAAGAAAGTTGAAGTAAAAAAATAAAACTTAAAACATGCCTTTTGAAATGTCAGTATATTCCCTACATTTCCATACCTGGAATGACTTTTGGTAGAAAAACAACAGTTTGAGATGGATACCATGATTTACGATACCATGTTCTTTTCCTTACACCGCTTTCTCAGTGTCCATATAATCACAAGAGAATGTTCCAGAGACGACCAGTAACACACCCGTCTGCAGTAAAAGCATCTCTGAAAACAGTATTTTGTGAAAAGCATCCCTATGCTTTGTGAGAAATGATACAACTGATAAAATGAGCTGGCTCCTATGATGTCAAGTGAGATCCTCTCCTTTAACTGGTAAAGGCCAGACTCATTATGTATTTTGTGCTCAATCAAAATCTCATTTTCCTCTAAGGAACAAAGGATTTTCTCCAAACTTCATTATACAGGTTGCTCAATCGCAGATGGATACTGTTGAGAAGGCATATATAAAAAAAATAGAGCTACAAAATGCTTCTGTGTTCCAATAAAACTATAATGGAATCACTGTTTATACTATATACTCCTTGATATCATGCCACCACTAGAACATCCCAAATATCTATTTAGAGATTAATACTGAAAAATATGTAAAAATCAGATTTAAAATTACATAGTTGTTTCTCTACACAAAACATTACAGCTAGGAAAAGTGACTGGCTATGAGAACAGAGCAAAAACGGCTAGTGCTTTAACTGCTTCCCAATGGCATATCTGCTCCTGATCAAAAATTCCAGATGTATACATGACACTTCCTATCACCCTTGGCAACTGGGCAATATTATTTTCCCTGCATTGATATGATGGTTATCCCTAACAGCTGTTGGCATACTTATTTTCTAAGTAGCATAATTACTGTCATAATCTCATGCTTTCAACACAGAAATACAAAAAACACTAAAATCGCTTTAAAAAATTAATTAGTTTACACAAAGATATCTTCACACTACATAGCTTCCAACATTTAACTGTTCATCAAAAACCCCAGCAAGCTAATACAGAGAACTTAGTTTCACAAAATGAAAAAACAGCAAATGCCTAAATTTACAGATTACTCTGGTATGTTGTTCCTTCTTCATTTCACAGAAGTGATTTCCTTCTATCAGTGAGTTTTTCATGACAGGTCATACATGCAAAGTTTTGCCACAAGTGCTGTATAGTCTAACCTCAATTTAAAGTCTGGTTACTGATCAAAGAACTCACCCCATTCTTAAGGGAAGTAGGATTTTCATAGTAACATCAAATAAAGTTTTCCTTCTGTGTTGTAAATTATTTGCATGAACAAGTTTTACCAACTACTTTTAACAGATTCAAAACATGTAACGTTCTTAGACAGTGTGAAAATATCTTTGGTAACAAAAATGGGCCATGAGACATGACAGCTATTCAAAGTAATTAAATTTGTGATACGTTACCACTGTTCCATTATCTGGCATCATTGGTGTTCCCATATTTGCAGCTCCTTCTGGTCCCATGGAAGGACCAGGACCCATTGCAGGGCCAGGTAAAGTTCCTCTGTTGTTCATATTCATACCCATCATTGGAGGAGGGCCTTGGTTACCAGCAGGTGCTGGGCTAAACGCATCTATGCAAAACAATCTATACTTAGAGCTGTCCTATCTGAATTTTACAAGAATAAACAAACAATTTACAATATTTAAAAAGCCAAATTTACAAGACTTCCAATACTTGAAATAAAAAAAAATATTCTTTGAGACTGTACATTTATCTCAATCATCTGCTTTTAAACAGATTTTCATTAATTCCTATTATTTTGCATTACATAATCTGCCTCATGTATTTGAAAATCCTGAACTTTACAGCTAAATATTGCTGTATGGTTTCTGTGCAGGAATTGAAGTGTTCATATAGCATACACATGCAGTATACACACCACAAATTAGCAAAAATCTCAAGTGATTTTGCAGTAATTGGCAGGTATAAGGCAACTTGGCTCTTTAGGAATCATAACTTACTAAATATACATTTGCAAGAACTGTTCTACCAGTATTAGGTTAACTGTATATAGTGTTACAGTATATTAGTCTAACATCTAAAAGCAACACCAAAGTACTCAACTTTACAATAAATTATTTGTAATATGGCATAAATAAATCTTGCATTTTAATGTAATTTATTACAGTAAAAGTACTAGAAAACTAAGGGAAGTTTTGTTAGAATTCAAAGTGACAGAACAGTCTCCTCCAAAATTCTGATTCACAGTAAGAGGTAGAAGAAAAGCTTAAAGACATCTTTTAAGGAGATCATTTAGCTAGAATATTGAGCTAGGAAACACCACTCTGCCAGTACCCACTAACACACTCAACAGGTAGGTAAAACTGCCTTCATAATATTTTATTATGTTGTTATAAGAAAGGAAAAAGTATGATTATATATATCATTTATGTCTACTATTATGAAGGATCATCAACTTTAAGACTGGCAGGGATGCTTTCCCCCATGATAATCCACCCTTTTCAGCCAAAAGTGTGCATCCAAAATTTGATAATGGAAGATGACATGCCTTTGGAATCTAGCCTATGTTTTAAGTCATGACAAAATACAAGAATATCAAGAAATCTGACATGTTACTAGACTAATAAACTTGTTATTTCAAAAATCAACCTCTCACCTCTCATCACAACTGTAACTTCTTTAGTAATGAATATATCAATGTACATCATTGTAATCAGGCCATTTAGCACAGATACAGTACTATGACTATCTGCAGGTACTCCAACTTGCATCTTTATTACCTGCCCTGAGTACACATATCACAGCAGTCAGTGAAACCACTGCATCCAACATATTACTGCTAAAATTGCAGACTTGGGCTTGATCATATACATTATGCCACCTGCAGGCTGCTTAGCAAAAACAACCCATGCAACACAGTAGCACATGGAAAGTGCTACACAAGTTTATTAGAAGCTATAGAGAAAAATCCAGTAATTTTGAAAAGCAGAACTCATTTGAGCTTAGTAATGAGAAACTCCCAAGACCTCTCCCTGTAACACTGAGCCAAAACAAAGGTACGCGCAAGTCAGATGCTTCTTACCTACCCACATGCATGATCAGTTCACGTAGCAGGTAGAAGATTGTGCTACAATTCAAGNTAGTGACTAAATATGGAAGGAAACTGAGAAGTCTAAACTGCCGGTATCAGGAGAACCCTTTATTTTTCAGAGGCTAAAAATACTCTGCAGGACTATCACGATGGCAGTCCTTAGTGCTGGTAGTAGTGCCATTAACTAAAAGCAGTCAATGCTCAATTACCTGTTATTGGCTTGCTTACCAGCCTAACTGAACTTAGCCAGCTGGCCACACTCAGGTAGCATTCACTTATCAACTGCAACAAAGTTCTTATCCTCTGTATCACACAAATGCACACATATTGCTTCCAGGGTGACATACAGTGACCTATACTATTAAACCTCTATATTATTAAGTCAGTTTCAGGCAGTCAGCTCTGATAGGAGGACAACTGGAGAGTATAATGTAAGGGGAGATTGGGGCCCTGCACAGTCTCAGCAAGAGGCCACTATGGCATTTTAGCTATACCTCAGAGGTCCTCCTAGCTCCAAAGCACACCCTAGGAGCTAACCACTTGATTGCCCATTCTTTTTGGTGGGGCACTGATGTTAGCAGTTAATTCACTGGACCAGGTTCAGCAACAGATGGAAAGCAGTCATCAGTGTTCATGCCACAATGCACAGACACTAAAAAAATGTCTTTTTCTGCAATCTGGAGGGCTCAAAAAGTACACTCTGAGTATCTGAACTGCATGTGCCAAGGTCTGGCACAGCTGGCAACAAGCCACAGTCAATAATCCTCATCAATGCAGAGATAGTTCCCAAAAAAGCCTTCCCCCCACCCCCCCGCCTCATATTGAAAAGTTTATCAGCTACACCTAGCATTACAGATCCAGTTAAGTGCTATGGTGAGGCATACAGATTCTCTCAGAACTTGTTTGCTGCAGAAAACAATGTAAAAATGAGTGGTCCTGCACAAGTCAGCCCAACACTAATTAAATCTGTCACAGAGGTACCTTGCTTTCTAATAATGCTACCATGCAGGTATTTCCATTACTGAAGATACTCCAGCTCCCCACTGTCCCACATGATGAAAAGTTGCAAAGAGCACTGGTAGAGGCCAGCTAAAAGTAAAGTTACAACTGCAACAGAAATGCTGAGAAAGGATGCTAAGATCAACAATTAAAGGTCTACTATTTAAAGGTCTACTGCAGGTTTTTGGGGTC
>WAAD01024836.1:0-13407 GCA_013389945.1 Fregata magnificens
AATCAAACACCACAGAAATAAAGTTATGGAGCGCAATGTTCGTCCAGAACCGTGAGATTTTACATTCCTCGACCCAGCCCTGTATTAGGAAGGCCTACCTGAAGGAGGGATGTATTCCTCCTCTGTGACTGTCCATGCATCACGCGCAGCCACCGAGCTGGTTCCTACAGCAGCACTGGTAATAGCTTCACCAACGGTGAACTGCAGTTCTATTTGTTTGGCCTGAAAAACACAACAGAACCTCACTGACAGTACTAATTAAACACACAACATAACTTTTGGCACTTACTCTGCAAAACCACAGTCTCTCTCCCAACCCCAATTCTCAGCACCAACTTGCAATAAGATCATCTTTTGGTGAGCTTCTGAGACTTATGTGGCACCTCAGACCCACTGAAATTGATGGAAACTGAGGCGATGTCAAACTCTCCAAAACGAATGATAGCTAAAATTTCCACACTTATTTTTAAAGCGTACCTCCTACAAAGCATTTGCTAGTCTCTGCAAAAGTTCAACTTAGTGAACAGAAAGAACTGGAGAGACAGGATGAAAATAAAACAAAGTTAGAACAAGACTGCCAGTCATTAACTAAAATTACTGTGGCTTTGTTATAGTATGCAGTAGTAAAAGATTTTCCTGTAATCCCATCCAGAGGCTGATCATCTCTAAGAGATGTACAGATTTCTTTTTCACATTAAAAGAATTCAGACAATACCTTGCTTTGCTTCTCTGTCCTCCTTCCACTATCCTCTAAGCCCTCAGGAACAGAATGTACAGACCTCTGCCACTTTCTTGTCATTATTTACGACGAATCTTGAGTCGTAAGAACTGATTTCCGTACCTGCTGAGTACCTTCTAGATTGCTTTCCTTAACTCTCTGGAAGCACAAAATGCTTAGGCATTTGGAGAAGTAAGCCCTTAGCTTCCTGCAATCTACAATAAATTGGTTTTTTTCAAGTACATATTTTATAAAGGAAGCTGTAATGACCCTAAGCAGTTACAGGAGATAAACATGGCACTTAGAAACATAATTTTATGTTTGTGTATACCATGTTCTTACTGTTCTTGCTTGTTTGATCACATCAGGTTGGAGGACTTGGCAAAGCCAGCCTGCCTGATACTCAATAGCTGCTTCTACAATGCTGAGTCCTATGTCAGTATGAACAAGGAAGAAAGGTAAAACAAGCTGTAAAGAAGAACATTAAAAAAGATCTTTGACTATTTAATTTTGCTGTCTGGCATACTTCAGCATGTGTAGCAGCTCTGAAGTACTGCGAAAGAATGCAGTGCACTACACTGATGCATTTAGGCTGACAACAGATACATATATTCCTATTAAAAAAAGCTTCTCTTTCAAGTGAGTTACATCAGCTGATGTAGTTCAGATGGAAAAGAAGGTGTGTTTATATTATCTACTTTTAGGGTACTTTTGAAGGCCAAAGCACAGACCTATGGCTTCATTACTACGAGCTCTCAAGATTTTACACGTACAGATAGTCCTCCTGAAGGGGAACACATATTCGTCTCAGAGACTGGGGCAGAGACCTAGGCTGGCAATTTTTTAAACTGTAGCATAAAACATTTTACAAGCCCCAAACCTACCTCTGCTTTCTATTTCAAGGCAGTTTTAAAAAACCCAGAGGCACTATTACAAAAACACAGCTCCCCCTGTAAACTTGGCTCTAGAGATACAAAAAGCATTCAAATAGAAATACTCACTGCAGTATAAAGAATAATACATTGATAGTGCCTCACCTCCACAGAATCCATTAAACCCTGCAACAGTAGCTTCTGGTGGGGAAAATCTTCATCTCCCACTGGGAAGTAGCCTAATGTTTGTATTGCTCGTTCCTTCATCTTAAAAACAAACAAAAGCCCAACACCATCACATAACCTTCGTGTAAGTCCAGAAGATACACTTTAAATCCACTCTTTCTCACCCTTGCTGAAGTTTCACTTAAGGTACTAGAAGTTAGAAGTGACTTATGAGATCATTGAGTGCACCTCTCTTCCAAAACACACATCAAAACAAATGTCCTGTTACCTTTGAGGATTATTTCCAGGTAAAAGAAGATACTCCCATTTTTCTTTAACTAAAATTATGACCATTCATAGTTTTCATCCCTTAAGCTCCTAGTTATGACTATAGAAAGCACAAGCAATCAACTGCTAGACAACACTGGAAAAACCCTTAGCCTAATTCTGAAAACCCTTAGCCTAATTCTGACTCACTAAAGCCAATGATAAGCCTAATTCCTTTAAAAACTGAGGGTGAGTTTGGCAGGTAATACATAAACCTGGGGACAGAGCATTCCAGAAATGAACAAGAATCATAACAACACTACAAGATCTTGCCTTATTTGTTTCCTTGCTGGAAGGGATTCGGGCCAGTAAGCTTTCAACAAGTTGCAGTTTTGTAAATCCTGTTCCTTCACTTGGGATTGGCAAGGGGCCATTCCTGCCAATCTCCCCAAGAGCCGTACAAGCAGCCACCACGAGGAAGGGAGAGGTGCTGTCCAGAAAAGAACCTACAGGAAAAACCAAAACAGGATGACTTGGATTTTGTATTATTATTTAGCAGTGGGCAGGCAGGCACTTAGATTTTACCCATGCAAGAAGCAAAGCATTTATCTTCTCTACAGCTGGTAGGAAGCATTATACTAGAACAAAATCAAAGTGAAAGGAGACACTGAGAGGATTCTAGGCAGTGGCACCACTCCTACTTGTGCTATGTTGGTCTATGAGCTAAGAGTCCACCTAATTCTTGTTGAAAAGGATTACGTCTATGCATCTAATCAGATGACATTTTTACAGGCTGTAAATTCTATCACAGAAAGTGAACTCAGGATTACAGTATCTGTGGGCTGAATATCTTAGAAAAGTCCTCAGCCTGGGATGGTTGGAAAAACAACTGTTACATGCAGCAAAGTCTTAGGCAGGAAGTTACCTATTGTCTCTGTCGTCGACTTTATGAGCTGTTCTTCTTCCGGCATGACTGCAGTGTTTGGCTGTTCTATGTCATGTAGCTCCATTGTTCTGATTTTCCCTTTGGCCAAGTACCTTCCCACTGTAAATCCCAAAGCCAACAAGGATCCATGTTGGACCTCCGGGCTCTACAGACAACACCAACAGTGCAGAAAATCTCATTTTCAAAGTAAGTAACACTTTGCACAAAGCACTGATTTAAAAACACATATGGACAAGCCAGATGAGAAGACACCCAGAAGAATGTACAGTTCTAACACATAATGTAACAACAGAGAGTTTGATATTGCTAGTGCTCCCTGATGGACAGAGTCCTTTAAGATAAATTAACAAAACTTAGAAGAAGCTTAGGAGGACAGATTAAGAACTCACATTCCTGAAGTCTGTCCCTTGGTAGCTAGGCAAAAAAAAATACTTAAAAAATCCAACTCATCTAATTTCTAAGCACAGACTTATGAAGGTGAACTAAGATAATACTATGCTGTCTCTGCTCAAAAACTGGGCGTACTCAGATTAAGGGGACAAAACGTACTCTCTGGTAAAAAGCAGTAAAGGGGAATTACTCTAGATTTGCATTGCTAAGAATGAGAACACACTTGGCCTACGAACACTGAAGGCAATTCCTCTACACAGTTCAGTAGGCCACAGACTGTGAAAACTAATTATTACAATCAAATGTCAAGAACATTAATTTGTCCAATGCTGATTTGGCGTTGAGACTATCTAATGATGGTGCTCATTTTCACAGGTGAATTCTAACAAAAGCATTTTGTGCAGAAATAAGGCTGTGAGACTTAAATGCTACCATAATTAAAAAAAAAAAAAAAAAAAAAAACAAAGGAAGGGGGCAGGGAATTAAACTCAGATTAGTTCATGTAACTGCAAAAAGTTGCATCAGTGCAGCCGTGCTGCCAGGATGGGATCCTCAACCTAGCGTGGCCACCAGGGACTGCTTCTTGTTGTGGTCTCATAGCAGCAGAGCCAGCTGAAGATGGGTCCTTCGCTCCTCTCCACTTCAGCTATCCATTTACACTGCAGTCCTTACTGAGCCACTAGAGATCACCACCCCCCCTAGCTGTACCAATTCAACTGTTTTGTACATTCACAGCAAACCAGAGCTCTAACTGACTCAAACTCAGAAATGCATGGGAACACTCTGCTTTTTTGTGTTTCATGGTTCACATCCCTCTTTATTTTCAGCCAAGTTCTGCGAAAGCTCAACCTTGGCTTCACAGCTGACTGGGGCAGAAAGCAGTGGTGGAGGGCTGGGACCCATCTGTGCAGGCTTTGTGACTGCAGAAGCTGTGTCCTATATAAAACTGAGCAATGACACTGCTTTGGCTCACAGGCACAGCTTTCACAGATTCAAAATAAATCATGTTTATTAATTACGGCATAAAGCGATCAGCACTTCTTATCAGCATTTGAGCCTGTTACCTGCAATGTAAAATGGTGGCCTATTAAGTCCTTCAGAGGCTGATGTAAAAATGTCTTGGGGAAATACAACCTGAAAATGCTACCACTTTTCCTCCCTTTCAGGATTCAAGACACACCAGCACAGAAAGCTGCTCAATTTGTTTTCGGGACTCCTTTTCCATGGTCGTAGTGGCAAAATGCAGAAATAAGGATAATGGGATGGGAAAGGAGCTGCATGGGGAGGGAAGGCAGGCAAACCCACCGTGTAGCGATACAGCCGGCGGAGGGCTGCTGAGCAGTCCATATGGGGTGGGAGGGAAGAAGCCAGCCCTCACCTGGCAAAGGCTGCTGGTGGGACAAAACCCTGAGGCGACGGGGAGCCAGAGAGTGCTATGGCTCAGGAGGGGAGGGGAAGTTAAACATTCAATGAGTTAAACATTTTCTTAGTTCTGCAGGTACCTGTAGTCGCTCACAAATAAGGAATTGGTAAACTGTCTGAGGTAGGTAGTGTGATCCATTACCACTCAATAGGACAAGCTGCCTAAAACTGGTTAAATATGTGACGGTACTGGCTTTGCTTGGGAATTGCCTCCAGGAAACCCTCCTACTGACTTTAACAACAGCTTCGGGGATTAATTTATTTAAAGATGTTGCACTCACCTACAACAAAAATCCCTTCTCACCATCCAGCTGGAAGTCAGCTAGTTAATTTTACACTCAGATTAAGGCTAATACATCTGACACACTGTCAGATTCAGATTTCCTATCGGTTACATGACATGAGAAAAAACAAGCAGCAGCAGACAAAGGAAGGTAGTTACATGGTTGTCTTTTGTCGTCTTGATCAGCTGCTCCAAGGAGGCCCTAAGCTCATCTCCAGACATGGTAGACAGCACTACAGAATAAAACAGGGCTGCAAGCTCGCGCATTTCTTCTTTGTTCGTGTTCATCAGGCTCTGCGGGAGTTTTTAAAAAGAAACATAAAATAGGGAAGCAGCTTCTTACACAGTCTGTTCATACAGAGCTTCAATATACAAGCATAACTGTCACGCAGCTACATAAATAGTACTTAACTCAGAAACCACTCTTCAAACCGACAGCATTATCATTTAGTAAGAAACAAAGCACTCAATTCAGCAAAGCATTCACTACATGCTCAGCGTTAAGGAGTAAGATTACCACTAGCCACAAGAGGGCTATCCACTGGTTCTGCGTTAAACACGCTGATTGAATGCTTGGCCAAATTTTGTCTTCAGAGAAGAGCTTCCACATTTTGTATCCATACTGAGCTAAAAAAAACCCTAAAGACACTATTTTTCCTGAGCTACTGGAAGCTTCCACTTCCTTTTTATTAATCAAAGGGAAAAATTCCTCAAGTGATTAAATCAGTTAAATCCAATGGTGACAAAAAACCCAAAAGACAAAAATGTCCAGGAAATCAGAGCTCTCAGTGCAAATTTATCCACTTTGTATTAGAGACCTTGTATTATGCAAATTGTTAAAAAGTTGAATTTGGGAAGCCTCAGGTCATTTGTTAAGATACAACCTTACCTCTGCCATTAATTTGATGCATAATGCAACACACTCACGTGAAAAATTCATACCCAAAGCTTTGAATGGCTTGGGCCACCATAAAGAATGCAAAAATGAGCCAAGCAAGCAAACAAGAAATGAGATCTGTCAGGCGCACGAAACATAACTGTAACTTCAACTGAAAACTCGCATCAGATCACGTAGTTGACTTCTAACAAACCCCTGGGCATGTTCCTTCCACTTGGTAAAGTGAAATCACACAAAGGATGATTTACAACAGTATTTCTGGAACTAGGTAGTATCATTTACCACCTAGCAGCTTAATTTTGCAAATGGACACCAGGCCAAAGAAAAAGAAGATTTTTCTGCAAATGATGAGCGAGGCTAAAAAGGAGAATGTTTTTAAGTCCTCTCCTTTGAGGTTCATACCTGCACTTAAATGAGATGTGGTAAACTGTATACAGTGCAAGGCAGGACAAATATCAGCAGAAGAAATTATTAGAACACATTCTAATTTTTCTTTAACTTGACCAAGTATTTTTTTCTGCCAGATTTCCCCAATGAAAGCAAAGGCAACCTGTAAGAGCTTAGCAAATCCTGGATGCTTGAAGCAAATCATGAAAAAGCAGAAAGTTGCGTGAGAAAATAATCTAGGGAAAGCAGAATTTTCTTTGGCTTATTCCCAAGCGCGCTCCAGTTTATCTGGGTTTTTTTGTTTGAGGCTAATAAAAAAACCCCAAACCCTCCACAGAAAGGGCTCTAAAACAATTAGGGATCTAATTAATCTCGTTTTCTGAGAAGTCACTCACACCTTCCCACTGGAACATTCCCACTGTTAAACAATTCCTTAAAAAACTTCCAGAATTTTGTTTTCAGTTTTTCTTTTGCTGTTTAATGGATCTTCTCATCAAGGGGAAAAACTGACTGACTATACTAATAGGATTAATGACATATATTATCCAGAACATGTAGGTCAATGAACAAAATCAGTAACACCAAAGAACCAAAAAATAATTTTCCGTACCCTGATACGTATAACATCTCATGAGGTGTTGACTGTAGGTAGAAATACCAGATAATAATTTTCCCTACTCTGATACATATAACATCTCATGAGGTGTTGACTGTAAGTAGAAATACCAGATTTCAAATTAAGTGCATACTTGGAAATAATACTCCATTCCACCACGGGAAAATGCCAGATTTTGCTAATGCCCCCTCCACCCAAAAAAATAAACGAAAAAAAGGGTTTTCAACATACCTTTATCCAATCCATTTTGTCTACAAATCTGGTGGCTAGTTTTTCTGGATACACTGAAACAACTTCTAGAAGGCAATACATGACCGGCAAACCTAAACAGTAATTAAAGAATCAGGTTATTAAATAATTGCAGTATTTACAACAATCTAACAATCAGTAATAAAAAGAGGTTAAGAAGTATCAGGCATTTCAAAGCATTAATTTGCAATTCACTAGAGATGACAAACAATACAGAATAATAGGGTATAGTATTTCCCAGAAATATTAGGGAAACTAATAGAAGCAAATGTTCTGGTAGCAATTTGTTCTAAAGGCATTCAAGTGCTTTAAGGCTACACTTGTCGCAGATACACTATTATCAGAGTAGGAAGACACAGCATTCACTGGTGAGGAAGCTGTCATAGACAATGGCCTCACAATTTTAAACCATTAGGTCAACTGATGATCTAATTTTACTGTCCTGCTTTCTCCCCTCTACACAGCAGCATAGAAGAGAAAAAGTTTCAACTGAAGAGTATATAGTCCATGTTGCAACTCTGTGATTGCTGGAGCCAAGTTCAAAGCACTGGGCATGGCAACTCATTTCTAGGAAGAGAAGACTTTTTTTCTTCAAGATGGTGCTGCACACAGCTTCTTACCTCCAACACCAGCTAACAGCTGCTGAAGAAGGCCAATATATATATGTACAGGGTTGGTTTCTGCACTTTTTGAAGAAGAGGTGGAAGAGAAAGATATGTGGTTGCCAGACATGAGGTTTCTTATGTAACGTCCAATAGCTGGAGCATGATCTTGCATATCCGCCAAGCTCTGTGAGGTTGGCACCACACCTGCACTGTGAGCCAGACACATCCGCAGATACAGAACTATCTAAGTAGAGGAGAGAAAAACACAGGATACTGAGTGCGTGAGCATTTGGAAAACCATGGAGGATACAAAAGAGCAGGAAATATGCTGTAGCTAGTGTAATGAAACAATACAGTTTCTTCTTTAATCAAATCTAGACAAAAGAGTCAGCATGGAGGCAGGAACAAATATAAAGTGCAACAAATCTTAGGACCAGTTTCTGCAATGCGCCTGTGTAAGCACACAACTCTACGGTGCCTGCATCACTCTCAAAAGACTAAATTATACACAGACTTTTGGTTTATCATAAGCTGATGCAACCTCCTTGCAGGCAGTTCAGCCTGTACCCTATACCAATTTGGCATGCATACAAATGCGACCCAACGCATTGCTAACACAGACCTTGCATCACATCTGAGTTTGTGTCTACAGATCATCAAAGCCAAGGAATCTGCTATGAAAAGAAGAGCCTCAAGGAGCATAATGGGACTTCTGCACAGGATTGCCAGTTTCTCTCTCTGAGAAGCTATTACATTAGGTATGCTGCAGAAAGCAGTGGAGCAGCCCTCTCGGGAACATTCCTCCCACCCCCCTTGAAAATCCTGTTCAGACTGCCATTTAAGGACAGACAGATAAAGGATCGAGAGTTAATCCCAACATCTGTTTAAAAGAGGAATTTTAGAATGGAGGGTGATTTATGGTAACTGTTAGCTTCTTACACTGTCCTCTAAATAAATAATGATACGCATAACCGAGGAAGTAAATCCAGACAATTACCTCTCCAAACGTGGCAGGATTGAAAGGCAACGCTGCAGTTCCAGTCATATATTTAGCTGGAGTTTTCATTCGGTGAGAGGCCTAAACAACAGAGTATATTAAGACTGGAACAGTCAGACCCATGAACAGCAGAGATGTTGGAAAGGTCAACGAAATTTTGCTGATGCAACTATGTTTATCCTCCACTTAGCAACTGAAAATGTACAACAGTTCTATAACAAGAAGGGCACAGTGCACGTGGTAATAGTATAGTTTAGGTCCCTCAACTCTACGTCCCTCTCAACTCAGAAAGTGGAAACTCTGAATTCATGAGAGCGAACGGCAGGTGAGGCCAGAGGAGGACAACATTCTTTCTTCCCCTCAGGAGAAAAGAAGTGCTTTATAATTTAAAAACAAAATACCTCATAGCCTTCTGAACTCTGAGGCACCCCAGCTGACAGGCAGCCAGGAAGCTTGGAGATGGCAGCTCTGCCTGGAGAGGCTGCAGAGCAGCCAGGCTTCCCCTGTACTGGGAGGTGGGCACCCTGTGCTGCACCAGCCAAGGCCAGGGAGTCTCTCAGACCCTGCTACCTGCTAGGTAGAAGGCTCCTGCAGCAAGTGAGCAACTCCTTTCCATGGAAATGTTAGCTTTGACAAGCAGGAATATTCCAGCAGAAAAACATCTGAACTGAAGGTTTCCAGTAACACCCACTGCAAATGCTGCAGAAAAGCATGTCCGTATCCTCTAAACAATAGGCACATCAGTGCTAGGGCTGGATTCAGCAAGGCAGCCTTGCATCTGAATAAACACTCTAGGCAGTTGCACAGAAGTCAACAGATCCTCACATCTCTTAACATGCTCAAATCTTTTGCTGCACTGCAACTTCAATGACATCCAGAACCACTAGTGAAAACCTGAATTACTGAACCAGAAGATGACTCCCCTGAAGAATGGGTTCCCATCCATACCCAGCAGATCAGGTCCTACTCTTTCGCATATACTTTCTGGCAGAGGGAGAGAAGGATCATGCTAACTCATGCAGGAAAGCCATTTTGCATCTCGGCCTGCTATGCCAAGCAATGCATACAAACTTCTCAAATATCTCCAACACTCGCAGATTATTCATGATATGTGACAAGTCACACTTTTCAAGATAACTAACCAAAGAAATGTATCTCCAGGATTTTTTAATATGCCTTCAGGACATATAAGGAAGATCTGAAAAGTGCTCAAGAAATTTTTTTTTAAATTCACCCAGGAGTGAGGGAATCTTGTTTTTCTCATAGTGACTAAGCTAGGCTGATCCATAGTTTTTTAGTGACATTACAGAAGTCAAGGAAAATTTTTAAATTAACTACAAGGGGACAGGCATTTAATAGTGTTATCTAAAACTCAATCTTGGTTTCTTATTTTTTATATCTATTTGAATAACCAGTATTTTGGACAAAAGCAAGTTTTTCATAAAGCTTCAAATACTTCATATACTAGCAGAGTACACCAGCAGAGTATACAACATTTCACAAGAAATCTTTCAGGTATAAAAGTTCTGCTATCACAGATCTCTTGCAAAACCAGATGTGCTCCAACATTATATACTTGACATTTTTTAAAAAAGTAGACTATCAGAGGAAAAAAAAAAATTGTCAGTGACCCTCCACATCTTCTTTATAGCTTATAAGACCAGTATAGCTACTACACACAGAAGTGTGTAACACAGACTAGATTTTAACAGCTCTCCCGATGATCTCTCAGTCCAAACAGTGAGGGTAAACTCAGTGGTACAGTTTTTGGCATATCATTGCACTAGACTCATGAAAGGTTATTTACATGGTCATTATTTCCACAGATTGCAATGAAAATTAATAATTAAGCCTTTAAGTCAACAAACCAGACTTCTTCACTTGTTCCAGTATCTCCTTTCCTAGCCTGGAGGCTTTTTTCTGTTTTATGCACAATGCTATTTTTCATCAGCCCAACCAGATAGTGATCTTCCTATCCCTTCAGGAACGTGTTTGTGAGTGAACTGTGTTGGTAAAATATGCTGGATTATCACCCTTGAATACTGGATTCCTTGCTCCACACATCTTCTGCACAAACAGCATCAATGCAAAATAATCCCTCTGTTAAAGGATCTGCCTCCTTGTCACTTAACACTTGGACCTCTTGCAATTATTGCCAGCAGAAGGTAATGATGAGTGCTAACCTTGGCAATGCAATACTACGTGTGGCCTTCACTGTGATTTTAGCTAACTACTCCTCGGCGGCGGTGCGGGAGACAGATACAGGGAAGGGAAGACCACACTTACTACATGACTAAGCATCCCGCATGTATTTGCCATTTACTGGAACAGAAGCACTATACCTTGTCTTGAATGTAATGGACCATTTCAGGGAAGGCAGGCATCTGCTTCCCAGAACTCTCCTTTTCATTTTTACCAGGAAATGTTCTCAGCACCCGCTGGGCTTCTCCGTGTACCTCCTCCCGCCTTTCAGAAGAAAAGATGGGAAACAGACATTATTTGCACAGAACAAATGGCCTTTAATGAGCAATAAGATATCTTGGGAAGCTGGGGAGAGAGAACAGTTTTTAAATGAGAAGTGGTTTTTTTGAAAGGAAGGGGGAAAAAGTTTGCATTAGAACTTTTAACAATTTGTTTATTTTAGAGAGGGGGAAGAAAAAGTATAGTGATGAGTGGCCTCTGCAAAACAGTCTGGATCAGCCCACTTCTGCTCCTCTTACATCCTGCTAGTGTTCACCACCAGTTCCTGGTTCGCACATTCTTGTTCTCCTATACGCTCCTCCTCCCCATCACTTCCTATATTCAAGCTTCAGCTGACATCGATCAGATTTATCGACTGATAATATTAGTAAATACTATCTACTTAGCAGAAGATCAACTCCTGAAACAGTGCTGACGCTGCAATAACAGAGCGATTTGTTGCAACTGATCTTTTTAGCTTAGTTACACAATAGCTACTCACATCAAAAATCGAGCAATTAAAGTAAGCTGGAAAAAAACCCACCACTTAAACTGCAATAACAGCAAACTGCAAATGAAATTATTACCGTAATTTAATGAGTCAACTCCTCCTCAGCAGAGTGGCAACTCTCACAAGTGCATGCTCCTGACTCTTTGCAAATACAAGCTAAAAATAGACTTGATAGAATTTGCCAGGAAAAAATAATTTCTAACCACTGTAAAGGTGATTTCAGTTAATGCATATAGAATGCCTCTATGTAAAGGTTAATTTCCAAATTATCGTACTTGATTTTCAGTGAGTGAGTTTTTATGTACATACATACACACATATATATGCATTCATATTTCATCCAAGTATATACTGGATGCAAATATATATATGTGTGTGTATATATAGATGAAAATAACTTAAAAAGGAAAACAACTTACGGGTCTCCTGCAGCTAACAGGAGTAAGTATCTGGAAGGGATATGATCTGGAGGGAATACTGTGCTAGCAAATTTCACAGCCACTTGACGTACTTGAACTTCAGGCTTAAAGAGAACAGACACAAACATATGGTTGAGTTTTAAATGAACACACTAATGACCTGCACTCACCACTTGTAAATCATCAGTCATCTGTTTTGTCCTCTGGTACCAACATGACTCAAAGAGTTCAGACGTTTTGAGACACTATTCTTGCTAACTCTTCGTATGGCAGGAGATAGAGAAAAGAAAAGCTAGCTTCTCATACATACACAAGTGGAAAATGAAATGTTTAATTAAATAAATACACATTTTTGGGAATCATAAATCAGGGATATCGCTAATTCTTAGACATCTGAACTGACCCACCCAGGCAGTTTTGAAATTAAGAATTACATACATCACCTGTCTGCACAAAACAGAGCTGCGCTTAGGAGCAGCACAGCCAGAGGTGGAAAAAAACCATTAGCTTAGGGTGGTCATTCTCTCTACTGGGTTCAGTCTCAAAATGGTATTGCCTGGAGACCTAGATCACTCGAGCACCCAGGCAAAAGTGTCATCAGCATGAAAATAGTCTCTTATGCAGTTACTAGTACAACCACTAGAAATACATACACTTCTGCAGTCACCCAGAGTACCCATGCAAACACAGAGTATACAAAAACCAGTCCTTCCGAAAACCCAGAAGACCTCTGGGGAATCCCGAACACAAACAAGATACTCAGTAAAGTAAGAGAGTCAGTGAAGTGTGGTCTCCTCTGGATTAGTGTCTCAAAGCTGGGTTCCTTGGCGAGGTTCTCAGGTGCCTTATGTTAGAAATCACGCAGCACACTGAAATCCCCACTTAGCAGTGAATGATCCTTTCTACCAAACTCTTGCTTTCACAAAGCATTTCACAAGATACCGTCCTTGAAGCATCTAATTCTCAAAGTTTTATTAGGAAGAGACTATGAGAAACATGCAGCGCAATCACAACGGCTTTGTTGCTTTGCAAAACAGAACACCAATAGAAAACTGCACTGCCACCCTTCTTGCAGCCACTGTACCATATTAACAATATTTCACCTAAGCATACACACACACCCCCTTCTCCCAGGCAGGCCAATATATTCAGTAAGAAAAGGGAGACCTGTTCCAAAAGTACACAACACGAAGTGTCAGGAA
>WAAD01024836.1:13442-28243 GCA_013389945.1 Fregata magnificens
AACTGAAATGCTTCACATTTCATTAGTCTTCCCCTGACCCCACATTTTAACTGTCAAACAAAACAGAGCCAGCGCAGAAAGTTTGTTCTATCTTATTCTCTTCCACGACAGAGCAGCACCCCCCCACTTAACACAGTTTGGAAAGCAAGACATTCTATGGACAATCACTTAGATCACCAGCATACCACTTGCTTAGCTTCACGCCCTCTGGTCTTTGCTGTACATTCCTTAAATGTATGTTTCTGGCAATCCAGAAAGTGGAACCATTTCTTAAATTCTGTGCATAATTTATGAGCTGCCATTAATCATTGCTACAGAAGCTATCAGCTAAAACATATTTCTTTTTACACCTCTGGAGATGTCACAAGAAGAATGCTTCTCTCTGCACTGTACACTGAATTGCAAAAATGGCAGGTGGCACAAAGCTTGCTGCTGATAAATTAACAGATTATTCTGGAAAAATTATTCAATGTCCCATTGCTTAAATGGCGCTTCAGTTACCTGGAGAGCTTTCCAACCGCTGAATATGCCATTGACAGGAGTTTTGAATCCTTGAATGATAGAACAATAAATAAAATTCAGCAAAACCAGAAATACATAAAGGCATATCTTTTATAACTAAACATTTACTTTAAATCCTGCCTCCAAAGTGCTCATGGACTTTCATGGACAAAGAATCCTGGAACATAAAATAACTGTATCCAAGAATAAAAGCATTACATAGGAACAGACTGAGCATGCTTTTCCACAAGAAACAGAAAATTACAAATGGCCACAAAATGTAAACCTCCCTTCTGGTCTCAGCTAATCACATTTTATTTCAAGAGAGACAGCTAAGGAGATTCAGCAAGTATATGAAAAAGTGGCAAAGGGACAGAAACCTTCTACTGGCCCTAAACAGCAGCTTTACACAAAGGAAGCTGTTTGCACAACGGATCCTGCAGATGACCAGTGCAGCACATTTATATACGGACTTACTCCCTCCTGAACAATCCATTTTCATGCCCTTCCCAATGGCAGGGGAGACCCATGCATTCAAACACCAACTCAGGCCAGAAGGTCACATCCAACAGTTCAAACAAACCAGCAAGAGGATCAAAGCTGCAGAAGAGGTGGTCTGCAACGTCAGCCCTTTGTAAGATACATGTAGGAGTATCATGGGGAATTTGCCTTCTGAAATGGCACTGGAAAGACCTCTTCAGGCCAGAATGGCATTTGCAGTTCTGTTTGTAACACCCTTCCCATAGCAATACCATCCCTGGACAGACAAGATGGAAGGTATTACAAGCAGACCTATACAGCTGCTTATCACAACAGGGTATACACCTGGAGCTGAGGCCCCTGTGTGCTCCAGAGTAATGAGTAACAGCAGCTAGGTGTTACTCTGGCCTCACTCTTTAGATTACCAACACTATTATTTCCTAAGACTTTTGCAAATAATGTCCAAGCACCTATCCATAGCTGTTAAACAAATAAAACAGTCTTCCTAAATAGCCTTTTAAAGTATTTGCTTCTCTTTCAACAAAATTGCTTAAAAAGTATCCTTTGATAACCATCTCAGGCAACTACAAAAAAGAGATTTATCAGTTTCCGTCACAAAGTTATTTGTCTTTTGCTTGTATTCATATGAAGAATTATAGCTCTATAGTAAAGAACCTTTCAGCTTACCTCTTTGTATTCATTGATCAGCTTTGTAAGTCCATTTAAAAGCATTGGGCCTAACGGCTTTATTTTACTTTCTGGACAACTGCAATCAGAGAGACCAACAAACAAAATATTATCTTTTGCATCCCTTAAAAGTATCTCTCTTAGTATCACTTTTTCTCAACCTTGTTACGCTGAGAAATTACAGCTTAATGTGTGCAAGCACACACACACACACACACACTTACTTCAGGATTAAAGGAAAACCCCTACTTTCTATGAGTTTTAGTACTCTTTCTTTGCCCTTAGTTCAGCTATATATTTAGTAAACAGAGTGGCTGCTAGGCAAATAGCTAAAAAACATTGTGCTCATTCCGAATTACTTACATGATACAAATATGATGCACAAACTGCAAGGAAAGACTTCTCAGTTTTGCATTTGTGTTTGCACCAAAGAGTCCATCATAAACCACCTGGCCAAAAGGAATAATGAGCAGATCAGAGAGTGTCCGGCCTCACTTTCAAAGGTTTTCTAACTCCCCTTCTTTAAACACTGTCATCAGTAACAGCGCTTCCCTTCCCTAAGTACTGGAGGAATGGCATTATCAAGCTCATTAGGAAGAGAAGCTTTGGAACGTAAGCATTACCTGAATGTTAGCTGGGAATGTTTCTGCAGCTTGCCTGGATCGCAGAAGATGAGGAACTATCTTTAATTTAACACGGGTGCTGACTGACTCTCGTTTCATTTCTGGTTTCAGAACAGATCCCTGTCAGAAACAGAGTTGAAATAAGGTAGTACATCTTTGGACGGCAGTACTTTTAAGCTAGCTAAATTACCTTCTACTGCAAATCAGAACGCACCGGGACAGAGAAAAGAATGATTCAATAGCAAAAACGTTCAGTGAAAGCAGAGATCAAAGGAAGTGACAGATTTAAGAAATATATATGTTTTCTCCAAATGAAATAAGGCAACTAAAATAACAGCTTCAGAAATTAAGCAGGTATGCAACTCTGAAGGCAAATCTTACCTCCTTGGTTTTCAGTGGTATATCCCCAAGATACACTTTATACATTTTGTTGATGATAGCAGGATTGTTCCAGTCAATCAAACTAAAGAACAAAACACATTGAACACCAACATGTTATGATTCTGACCTTTGATTACTTTTTAAAATATATGTTTTACAGCATTTTGCATCATGTTCTTATTCTTCCCAGAGTTTTAATACATCTAGTTTGACTTCTAATCACTCCTCCCGCATCCACATAATACATAATCACAAAGAATGTGAAGTGATTACAAATTTCACCTACAAATTCTGACAATATAATTCCAAATAATTTTTGAGAAACTTAGACGCTCCCTTCTCTCCCACTGAAACAAGACATATAAACCATGGTAGTCTACTGATTGAATACAGAATGGTCATCTGTTAACAAATTTCTCCACATTCTTCAACCTCGGTGCTTTGACATTTCAATAGAGAAGAGGGTATTTTTAATTCTAGGACTATTTCATCTTGGTCTCTCAGACAAACCTGTCTGCCCACGATAACCATCTAATCCTAGCTATTGATGAGACTGTTTGGAACACACACACATGCCCCCAAAACACCCCACAGAAAATAAAAAGTTAAGCTTGCATGCTTCAAAAAAGTGGAGGAGACAGAACCACCTCTTTCTTTCAGTAAAGCAACTGATTTCCAAACAAGTGAGCTGTGAAGGAGCATATATTTCTCATAAAAGACATTTAACATTGCATATTAACGTGCATTTTTGTCCACACGTGTATTCTGCTCCCCAGGCAAAGAATACCAACGCAAAGGGAAAGATGAGACAAGCAGCAAAGGAGAGACTGCCTTCCTTAACCAGGCTGTCGTCACTTATTAGAATCACCTCTCCTGCCACAACTGAGACACATGAATAGACCCGAGTGGAGAGGGTTTCACATTACATATTTGACTCCAAGTTAAATAGCCCTATACTTCTAGTAATACAGAAGCCACCTACACATTTCAAAGGCAGGCCTCTCTCGGTCCAAATCTCCTACATGAGCCAGAAAAACTCGCACAATCAATGACTCAGCAAATAGTACCAACAGCAATTACTCTGGCCTCTTGATGGGTTAGACAGAAGCATTGTCTTTAGATGATGAGGGGTGGACTGCAGATGAGCAAAAGCTTTAATAATGCAGAAAACAGTGGCTGCCAAACTTCCTTGACTATGGTCCACTTCACAATCACAGTCTCTTTACTCCCTTAATAAATTCCATGAAAGTACACTTTTCTGGGAAAGACAACAGAGATAAGTTGACCAGCTGTGAATCACTTACTAAGGCCTTATTGGCCATCAATAATCCAAAGATGGCAATTTGGAAACCAAGGAGTAAGAAAATGGCTCAAAAGCAATACCAAAGATGGCTGAAAGCAGACAGCTAAAGCTGTCAGCTCCGGAGCCAAGTGATATTCCCAGCTGCAAGACTGTGAGCCACACCATTCCCAGCCCCATGGCAGCTTTGCAGGTACGAGAGGGACTGCAGCCTTTCTCCTTTGAAAGCACAGCCTCTCTGGAGCACTACATTAATAGCGGCTGGCTTTGTTACGAACACTAGCACCATCTTTTCCAAACATCCAAACTTGTACCTTTGTTTGCTCTTTAGTTCAAGGTCTGCTGCAGTGGCAACACTGTGTCTTGTATCACTGGAGGCCACAACCAGGTGAATAACAGCTTCAAGTTCTGGCACTTGCTCAGCTTCAATGAACTTCACTATCCCCAGCTTACACTGTTCAACAGTGGGGAAAGTAAAGGCAGTGTTACTGACAAGAAAGCTTATGTTAACAATAACCATAGCAGTTCAGCTGTCTGAAATGACAGCTTCTGCTTGCTAAGGAGTTCACACGCTCTCCATCTCTTCAGCAGCACCCTCCTCTTGCCTCCTGTCAAAGCAGTCACCTTCAGCAAAGTATCAGCATTACAATTAGGGATACTCTGCTACTTCTCTGCTAAAAAGGGACGCTTTATCAACATAAGAGAGTTTTGCAGCCTTACTGTCTTTAGGAGGAAAATGCAAGAGCAGGCTGCAGTCATGGTTGCTTCCTAACCATCTCAGAGAACTGCTGGCACCTCCCACTCCATCTCACCGTTGGGAAGTTCCTTAAGGCATCATGCAAAATCCCTCAATGAATTCCCTCAGGGCAATGAAACACCTGGTCAGAATTAGTTACGTATTTTCCCTCCAGCCTCCCGTTCCTCTGCCTGTAGCTGTCCCTTTTACCACCCCCAGCTGACTGAGGACCAGCCCCGCAGCTGCAAGTACCTGTTCTAGCAGCTCTGGTGTCCATGGGCTATCTCCAATTACCCTTTTGGCTGCATAAAAGCTCATCCCTGGAGGCGGCTGAGGGATTCCAGGACCTCCCACGCTACTCGATGAAGAGCCCTGGGCCGAGGGCATGTTTTGTCGACTCTGAGATTCATTCAATACAAACCTAAGCAGGTGGGAAAGGAGTTTCATTAGAAGCTTTATCAATCCACATTTTCAGCCGAATTAGATGCTGGAATGGAGGAATAAACATAACCTGTCCGACTTCACGTATTCTTCTTTAAATAATCCCATGACTCTGACATAAGACAGAATTTTACTCATCTGAGACTCAGCTACCAGTTATGCCAACATATTCTTCAAGAGCCGTAACGATCTCATTATAACTGAAAACAAACCTCAGTTAGGACAGGGAAGGGTCCACTGGCCTTTCTCAAAAGAGTTATCCCTGGTTACGAATGAGAAAGAATTATCTCTTTTGTATTAGAAGTGAATACTCAGACAGCACTAGATTCAAGAAACTTGTACTAAAAGCTTTAACAACAGTTGTATGATTTCTATGAAAAATGCAAACCTAAGAAGGGAAATAATGAAGCATATGCAACACGATGAAACGGCAGGAAACTGTCCTTGATATAAAAAATAAATAAATAAATAAGATAATGTCTTGGAAAATGGCAGTTTTAGTGCTGGGCAGGGAAGGAAAGCAAAAACCATAAAGGTTAAGTTTACAGATCTTAGTCTTTTTGGAGACTGGCTAGGCTAGCTGCCCTGTGCACATCTCCGTACTGTCACAAAAGCCATTCCACCTCTCCCTGTATCCTCGAAAGCTGGTCAACACATGAAGCCACCAAAATTGTAGTGCAGAGTCCAACAAGAATTATTTTGCTCCAGACAGCCGCAATCTGTTCTGCATTCAGCACACAGGCAACAAAAGGAAGTAAGCAGTCTCAACAATGAGGATAAACATTCATCCCAAGTCTCATTAGTTAAAACTTTAAACACTTGAACTTGATTATGAGCTTTAAGCCCTACAGTTAGGCTTTTTGGCTGTTTTACTGCATGCAGACTGGCAAGGCTAATTCACAACTGGGCAATGACAGAGCAAGTTCTACCAGCCATAAATTAGCTGTAAACAGCTGCAAACAGTCTCACCCCAGGGAGCAAGACTTTAAGAGACAGACATCCAGAGCCACAGGCTAGCTGAAGATGCTCTCTGAGCACCTTCTGGAAACCTTCACCCCTACCCTCGCGGTCTCTCTGAGTATTTAAAAATTGTCATGCTTGGCCAGAGTACAAAAGCATGGAAGGAAGTGAAGTCTCATTGCAAAGCCCAAGGACTTAATCTGCTGAAGCTACAGCCACGGCAGTGTGGGGGTGAAGCTAAGAGCACAAACCTGGGCAAACTGAAGAGTGTGAGCTGTGAACAGAGAAGCAGGCTAGGCATTTTAAACTATAAGCTGCAAGACTCTACACACTTAAATGGTAAGGAAGTGGCCCTCAAAACATCTGATGGGAGCATGGCCTCCAGCAAAGCTACGTGGAGAATCATCACATGCTCACTATTTTAAAAGTCATTCCTTTAGGTTAATCCACTTGGCTGAGCAAGAGTTAAGTGCTCAGAAAAATCCTATGGGAACCAATGAACTGTCAGAAAAAAGAAATGTGTTCTACTGTTAGAATTATTTCTATTTTCTTTCAAAGCAAAAGCTCCCCTAGCAATACAAAGACACTAAAAAAGTTAGTGGAAAATAGATTTTGAGAAAGTATTGATTTTAGACACTAGAAGATTCCTAACAAGCAGTGATCAGTAAATTCAGGTTGCTCTGTGAATCATTCTTGCTCTCAGAAACAGTGCTCGCACCAAGACATGCCATTACAGTTAAAACATTTTTCATCAGAAGACAGATGAAAGACAAAATTTGTTATTAAAGGTTCAGTTCTGGAAAGCACAAGTTTTCAGAGATGACGTTTGCTTATGACCTTGGAGGAACAAGCCTTAAAACTCAACTGCAGGAAGATGAGCACAGATTTTGATCTGGCTTCTATTTTAAAGGTTTCGTTATTTAACAGATAGCTCACATGTCTCATAGCTTCACTTTGATCCCAAAAGAGGTCAAGGACAGAATAGCATAACACCTAATTAAGTAGACAAAAGACATTTTGTTAAATAAGGAAGATGGTGATCCCATTCTTAAAATTAGGACCCTGCTTTCTATCTTACTGAAACATGTAACTGGCTTCATTCGAGCTAGGAAATCACAGCATTAAATGAGTGCCCAAGGGTGCAGTTTGTAATGTTTCACACATAAAGAACACATCAGTACTAAAGAACACTGGTATTAACTCTTACTAACTTACTTACCCATAAGGCATAAGAAGCACATCCAACATAAAGTCCAAAAGCAGCTGTACAGTCTTTGGTTTTTCAGCAAGATTAAATGGAGAAGCTGCTGCTTTCAGTGGTTCGGCAGGGTATTTCATGTGAAAAAGGGTTGGTATTAGAAGATGCATTAGGCTGAAAAACAATTATATTTACTGCAACCATTTAAAAAAAACCACACCTGTTTATTCTTACATTCAAGAGAGAAACCTTTAACAACAAACCTGGTCCTTAATAGCAAAAAAAATCTTAACAAAAGTTAAACTGATTCACAATCCAGTGGCCTCTATTTGCCACCAGATGTACTTAAAAATAGAAGGCAGAAGATCAATTAGGGTTTGCACTTAAAACAGAACATATATGTCTGTGTGCATGCACACACACACATCTGGAGAGATAAAGTCACTGCCTTGGTCCAGATTTTTAATGTTTTGTAATTATGCCACAAAATACAGCCTAGGACTGTCTCATCCATAAGAAATTTAAAGTTTTAAATCTGAGTCTGCCTAGAGCAGAAGTTGATCAACACTGTTCAGCTTCACCAAAGAGTGCACACAGACAAATATATTGATTATATACCAGTATAGCCAGATTTCCCAAAGCTCTCTTCACTCATGTACTTGCTTTTCAGATGGGGCAAAACCATGGTCCCAGAGAAGAAAATCAAGTATTTTCACACTGATCTCATGAACGGAAGAAAGATTTTACTGCAAGACCTTGCAGTAAGGTCATTTTTAAAATTCCTTTACACTGTCACAGTGATGTAGCATGAATGAAGATATGATCTTAATGCCATTTTCCAGTGCCAGCATGGTGGAAACCCATCTCAATGTAAATAAGAAGCAGGTCCATAATTAACAGTTTTCTAGAAGTTCTTAGTACACAGCAGTTCCCAACTTTAGTCTTTTTTTATTTATTACAATTTAGTGTTTCAAGTTAGTAGGAATTCTGGTTATCTCACAATTTAGAGTAGCCAATCTGAAACATTTACTGCTGCTCCTGTTGCTGGACAGAGGGTATTCACCGAAGGTCTGGCCTTAAGCTGGAAACCAGAATTTGATGAAGATGGATGGAGTATACGGACAGGCGCATCCATCATAACACAGGCCCCTTATCATACAGGGAGTCTGCTGCTGCATATCCTGTATATTATTACAACATTAGACTATATGAATTCTTTGTACCACCCAAACTACCGAATTGCTGATCCAAATTGTACAAGCCAAGAACATCCTAAGCAATGAAGATATCACCAAGGAAAAAAAATCCTTTAACAACTGATACAAATTATTTTACTAAAACAATACCAACAGAATTCACTCCAAAAATAAGTAGTTATACCTGTCTTGCTGTGGTTGAGGTTTCCCTTCCATTGCAGTGAGAAGAGTTGGAGCCAATTCACATTGTTTTTCCACAGGCAGACGGGGGTATCCCATCTTAACATAAATTATGGTAAAATTCTAAAGGAGTAGAAAAAGCACAGAGTATTGCAACAGTGCAAAAGAAATATCTGTTCTTTAAAATCTTCTTGTACGTTGCGTTACATAGTTAGGTGCTGGAAACAACATATGTTTTGGAAGACCAATTTCTTAATTCTAAGGCTCATCGGACTGACAGCTATTAAAGGGGAGACTCAGCAAGACCTACTCAGAAAGGGTTTTCCAAGTAGGTCTTGCTGATCCTCCACTTTAAAAGGAGGAAAACAACAGTGCAAAAAACCCTCTCTAGCTTCAATTATTCACCAAAAGCAGCTTTACCTGAGCAACAGCTTCAAGGAAAGCAAATGTAATGTTCTCTCTTACCTATTTCTGAAATAAAATAGAAGACAATATTGAATAAATACAAAGTCAGCAGCATAGGCAAGGTTTCTCTTGAAAATGTGTTTCTAAATCATCATAATGAATGCTGCAAATGCAGCAGCCCAGTGACAGGACAGCACAGCAGAGCAATACTGAATGTGGGACTGTGTAACTGCTATCATGTTGATCCAAATCCAGCCAAGAACTGTAGAGATAAGAGTTACGTGTTCAATGACCTGGTTGAAAGAAGTGTTGCAGTGGAAAGCATTACACTTCTTCGTAGATGGCACTTGTTAAAATTTTATGAAGCCTCAAGGCACAAAACAACATGCATCACTCAGATACATGCATGAAAACAGATTTTTGACATGTCCAGACAAAAGCACAGTTTATGTCAAGTCTGTCTTCAAACAAGATGGTTCTTTTACTGCTCTGCAGAACACATGCACTGTAGAAGCCCTCGACCGTTTCTAAAGGGTGAACTCCGGATAATCCCACTTGCTTAAAGACAATTTGACATTACTTCTATGCTACTGCTGTTTAAAGTCTGACTATTTCTCCATCAGTTTCTAAGATACTATGTTTTCCATTTGTGCTACATATGACTGAATAGTCAACTGGGAAAGATAGGAAGTTTCCCTCTGATTTTATCACCTTTTTTCATGATGGTGATTTGCAATAGAGCTACCACAGTTGAAATGAAAATTGTCTTCATAGTTCCACAAAACCATTTTTAAACTATTTTGGCTTTTTAAACTACATTGAATGAAACCATCTAGTAAAGTTTCCCCATCTATAAAATAAAGGTTTTTTCATCTTTTCTGGCTCAGCTAAGGTCCTGACCCTAAATACACAAAAAAAGTACGGGTTCTCGTGTATTTGGAGGAATACAGATGTTCTAAGTAAGACTCTGATCCTGCACGATGTTTTAAGACCCTGATCCTGCATGTATCAGGTTAAGGATTGGTAGCTGCTTGCAAAATGGAGCTTCTAACAATGAATAGACCCTCTACGATACAAGCAATGACAATTCATGCATTCATGAAATACCAAGAGTAATTATCAGTAATTTGAACAGAATCAATAGCATAGCTGCCTTATGAAACTAAGTTTTACCCACACCAGACTATATAGTTTTAAAAAATCTCTTACAACATTGACCTCATGACAATAACATACTTGCTAGGAAAACTGACAGAGCTAAATACAGGAGCTTTAAAGAATATTCTGCTTGTTACAAGTAAATCAGCAACTATTCTTGGAAGAACAGACACTTACAGTGACAAATGACACTGCAGAAGGATCTTGATATTGAACTAGCAATGTCTCTACTGGAAGCTGAATTTTTGGACGACTTTTGATGCGCTTATTCAGATGAACCAGCAGCTCCATGACCTGACAGGAAGAGAACAGAAAACCTGAAAGAACCACCATTGATTTTACTACTTTGGACTCCACACATCACCCTCAGTCCACTAGGCAGGCCTATTATAAAGAGATCTGGCCTGAGCTTCCTGATCATTTAATCTCTAAGAAAATGGCAGCCATCATTTATTGTATTATCTTGAAACCACTCTGACATGTCTCAAGTCATGCATGAAGTCAAGCGATGAAGTCACTGTTAAGACAAACACATAAAAAATCCCAAACCATGCCACAACCAATAGCCTCCATCAACAGAAAGGTCAGGAAGAAATGATTAGTGAGCGTGACCAGTTCTTTCTACACAGTTGGTTACTATCCCTCAAAACTGAGCCTGGCTTGGAAAACTGCATTGCTGCTCTATCCTGTGGCCGTAGAGTAACTCCAATTCACGACACAGAACAAAAAAGCAATGAAAAACCCCCACCCATAATAAAGTTATCAAATAAGTGTATGAAAACTATGTTTGGAGTGGAACAAGACAGGACTGAAATCCTTCAGGCAAGAGGAGAAGCCAACAGGAGCCTCATGAATGTCAGGCAGGAGCACTGTGCAGCCCTGCCCTGGGCAGGCAGACCCCAGCAGCGACATCAATGGGGCCAGGCAGCAGCTCTGGGGGGATGGCCCTGGGCTCTGGTGGACAGCGAGCTGAGCAGGGGCCAGAGTGAGTTGAAACAAGAGAGGTGCAGAGTGGTACTTTCTCATGATGAAGACTCTCAGGTAGTGGACCAGGGGCCCAGAGAGTTTGTGCAGTCTCTATCCTCGGAGGTTTTTCAAAACCCATCTCGATAAAACCTTCAGCATCCTGGCTGGAACTTGTAATGGACCCTGTTTTAAGCAGAAGGTTGGTTTGGTGACCTTCTGAGGTCCCCTCCAAGCTGAATTATCCCATGATTGTACAATCCCATGAAATAGTTTCTTACCATAGCATCAGCAAAGTGTAATTTGTAAATCCACTAAAATGAGATACCATAACTAAATGGAGGAACTTGAAAAACTACAGTCTCCACTCTGGAACAATGGGTTCTGAGAAATCACACTGAACATCTGCATCTAGCTCACAAACCCTATCAGATTCTCAAGCAAGGTGGTGCAACAATGGAAGTGACGTTAAATGGAGTCAGCTCAGCTCCAGCAAAACCAGACAGCTAGTCCTAGATGCCTGTTGACATCAAGCAACTCAAGTCAAAAAGCCAGGGCGGGCACACTGTCCTGTGCTTTTGATGGCTCATTACCTTGGTCACAGTATGGTGACAAAGCAACTAAATCACTGTCACTGAAGCTGGTCATGGAAACTGCAGAACCATATGCTTGCTGAGCATATGAGCTAAGACATCATCTTTGCATCCACTCTGTGACTAGGTATCAATCAAAATGTCCAGATATAATCCAGAGAAACTGCAGAGCTGACCACAAGCATGTGATTGAGACCAGAGATAAGCTGACAAACTAAGTAATGCTTACAGCTATCAAATTTTGCTGTTGCAAAATTATTATAACAGCAGTCACAAATTCCTATTATTTTAGAGAGCAAAAAAACGGTCTGCACACGCTTTTTTCGAATGGAGATAAACATACACATATGAGTACAACAGAGCTCAAGGAACCTGTTCAAATTACCCGTGGTGGCTGGTATAAAAACACATGGCTGGATTTGGGTATGTGTGAGGGTCTAGCTAACGTCCTGCTTCTCTAATCATTAATATCAAATGAGTGCACTAAGGATCTCATCCAGCACTACTCATCTGACCTGAATCAGGCAAGTGTCTGCACTTCCAAGTATGACTGCTTCTTGTGTTTTTGCTGACTTCACACGGGCTGCGTAAAGTGACACAGCATCCAGTCTGGCACAAATGCTGCCAATGCATCAGTACCTCCTGGAGCACATCTGAACCAGCAGAGTGAATTTGCTGTGATGCTGCTAGGGTAACTGATTTGGTAGAAGACATCCTAGAGTTGAATTTAACTCACCTGTCAAACTGTGGCCTGAAGAGGGATTACCTTTTCAGAGTAAATGGATTAAGAAGGTATAGGCATCGCAAGCTTATCCACATATCTAGACTACATCCTAGATCTGAAAATGTATGAGGACAATGAGTTCAAATTACTGAATGAGGCAGTAATATTGACCTGACAGTCACAAAATTAAGGGCAGGGGTAAGACCAACAAAGCAGTATGTTAAGGCAGCAGGAAGAAAACTGGAATTTTAATTTCCCTTTTCCATTCTAGCAGTACAAGCCTGAGGAGAAAGTTAGTCTGGGGAGTCAAAGTAAGATCAGAGTGTAGACAATCCATCTGGTGTACTGAAAGAACCACACTGTGCTTCTAAAGTTGGATGAAAGGAAGTCCTTGAACGACTGTATTGATCTCCACTTCAGCAGCATACTGGCAACACACAGATGTTCTTTTTTGCTCATATACCTATACTATCAAAAGCTACACTGTCAATTCAATTAAAACAGTCTAAGTTTTCAAACCACAATTAACTACGATGGCACACTTCTTTTGTGGTTGTTGGGGGGGTTTTTTAACCACTACAATAATTGCAGGAGAGAGACATGACATGGAATGGCAGCTTTGTCATTGCCTACAGCCAGTCGCTGCATGAATAAAGAGTTCGTCCTTCTCTCTCCACTCTATTTCATCAACTTCATTAGTCTTTATTAGATTAGTTTTCCAATCGCCTGGGTGCTCATGTAAAAAAACATATGCTTTTATTTTACTTACATTGCCTTAACGTGATTTTGAGGCTGGGGTTGAACAATAGGCACATTCTTTGTTGTCCACCAGGCAAAATTAGCACTGGAAAGCTAGGTATTTGTGTTTAAAAGTCATTAGCATTCAAAAATGCATCAGACTTAAGACATTTTCCCACCACATTAACGGCAAAGTAAGAACAAGTAGAAGACGAATCATAGAATCATTAAGGTTGGAAAAGACCTCTAAGATCATCAAGTCCAACCAATTGAAAAGCTGAGTTCTGATGTAAGTAACAGAAAAAGGCAATGTGCACATTGAACAGATTTACCTGCAGGTTATACACTCCACAGTAAATCTTCACTAATGTTCATTAGAATAAAAACCTGACAGTTGTCCCCTCCCCTCTGTCTCACTGATAAATTATTTTGCTATGTAAAAAACACTAAACAAACAAAAAAAAATCAACACATACAGAGCCTTCTCATTACATTTTGAATTTATTATGAAAACAGAATACTGAGAGAGTCAACTTCCCTTCACTGATACGGCAAGAGCACAATTCAGGGTAATTTCCTTGACTGCAATGAATTTGACAAATGCCAAGAAGTACAGGGAAGTGCTGTAATTGCCTATAATATCATCATCATCTTGTATAGACAAAAACCTACAGTTTAAACACATAGAAGGAAGGAGAAGAAATGAGTTTTATTTCATCATTCATTCTAACACAAAAACTACAACATACTGTAAGAATGCTATGTGATTTTGAGAGGTCTCTTAAAATTTAATTTTCAAAGGAGTGGTCCTCCCCCTTTCCTGAATCTCAACAACACTCCAAAAAAACCAGACAACAATTACAGTTTATGGAAAAAAAAATCATATAAAAATACCCTAAGAAATTTCACTAGCTAGTTGGATGCTTTTCTTCACAGATTCAAGTGCACGTGATAAGCAGGCATTCAGAAGAACCCTCCATCTGAGTTGGAGTATCTGTCCTACAGCACAGTGGAATGGCTTCACATCTATGGATCCACTTTCATGTGATCACTGCCAGGACCATGTTTTGTGCAGAACTTTTAGAAAAATCTGCTCTAGTTACTTGCAGGTTCTGAAATCTACTCATAAATCCAGTGAAGCATGATCGTTTCCCTATTTCTACAAGACAAAGAGGGGATTATAAAAAGGTTCTTTTCCACCACCACTCCCCAACAGTCTGTCTGCACTCTGCTCACAAAGGTTCTGGTCCACCACTATCACTAGGCAGCTCCTTCTGATGAACAGCTGCAGGGACAAGAATTCATCCTTTGCTTTCTGATCCAGCTGCTCAAATCTCTTATATTCAGCTGCTGCTGCCCCATTTGCCTCTTCTGGTCACATCCTCTTGGCAGAACAGGAAACACAAGCAGGTGTTCCTCTGCCTGAATCCAGACCAGGTCAGACCTCTTCTGCCGTTAACACTAGGTTTAGTGATCCCCTCACGCAAGCCCACAACTGCTATTGCACAAGACTTGTGCAAGAACACAGGCCTGGGAA
>WAAD01024838.1:0-20495 GCA_013389945.1 Fregata magnificens
GAACACAACACATGTGGCGAGAGCTGCAACAAGTGCTGTCCGGGCTACCACCAGAAACCGTGGAGACCAGGAACAATTTCTGCTGGGAACAAATGTGAGAGTAAGTATGCACAGAGGTTTAGATAGTTTCATAAAGGCTTATTATTTTCTTGTTTGTGGTTGCTTTTCATACAGATCTATACTAATTCCCAAGAAAAATCCACAAACTATTATCTGTCTTCATGGGATTGTTTAAAGGTAGAGGACCTACTTCTAATCATAACTGTTAAGGTCATTTTAAATATTCTATCCAATACGACTCCCTGGGTAGTGGAGTTGTCATGTAGTAAAGCTTTCAGAGCCTGTTTTTCAAAGAGACTTGGGGATTTATTACATTCCTGTAAAAACTAGCAGATTTGCATCGATCATTTTCTTATCTACTTGAAATGCAAATTTCTTACGTTGATCATAAATTTTGTCAGATAAACAACTTTGTTCTGATAACAAGTGTTTTGAAAGAAACTCTTTATTGGCCTATTACGTTTCAGATTGTCTGATAGATTGATTTAAGCTGTGCCAGTAGAGCTGAATGTGTTGCTAGGGCTAGTTAGTGCATTTTCTCTCTTCACATCACTAATGCATAGCACAAACTGCAGACAATTAAGAACCTATTAGATAAAATTTACAGTTGTGAATGGAAAAGTCGTCTTTTTAATTGAAGTCTTTACACAAGTCTTAAAGTTACTCTTCAGAAAGTAGGTGTTTATGACTGTTTGGACCAAAGTATCCTCTAACTTAAATCAAATTTGTACTTGTACTGGCATTGTTGACTTCTCCGACTTTTGTCTATAATACAAATAAGAGAAGAATTAGGCAGATTTTCTTCTGTAATGCAGAGGACAGAAAATGAAAGAACAGCTGTCGGTAATAGCACACATCACTATTGACATCAGTCCTGACAGGACTGTCTTAGTGAGATCTACAGAATACTGTTAAAAACGGTGCTATTAAAGTGGTGACAATGGTTTTGAAATGTGCTTACTTGCTAAGAAATATAGTGTATCATCAAGACTGCTGAAGCATATAGCATGGTTAAAGAGAAAAGAAAGCACACTTTTGAGATGAATTGATATGCTCTTCTACTTACGTTTTCCACTTTGAAAAATGTCAGTATTATAGGAACTGTTATACAATGTAAATAAAAAAAAAGGATTTCTTTTCCATTCCTTCTCAGAGTGCAACTGTCACAACAAAGCAGAAGATTGTTATTACAATCAGAGTATTGCAGATCAGAAAAGGAGCATGGATATTCATGGCCAGTATATAGGAGGTGGCGTGTGTTTAAACTGTACTCAACATACTGCTGGGATCAACTGTGAAATGTGTGCTGATGGATATTTTAGACCACACAAAGTAAGATTTGGAAAATACCATTCTAATGTTTTGGTGAATTACAATACAAAGACGTGTATTTTAGCTCATTGTAATTAATATATATATATTTTTATCAGTTGCAGAATAGCTAAAAATTATAGAGGTTTTTTTTTTTTTAGATGGCATACCACCAAAACTTTCAGAGAAAAATAAAATGCTTGTCCAGTTGTGTGGGAGGGCAGGTCAAGCTGTTGGACAAGAAAAGGATAAGTGAAGATAAAACTTGAAGTCCTAGTGTGGTAATGTAGATGTTCTGATAGGAAACCCATTTCTCCTGTGGATAAAGCTCTAAAAAGTGCCAGTATTGAAGTTTCAGTGTCTTCAGAAGTGCCATTATTGTGTACCATCCTATATCAGCCCATTTCAACCAGTGTTAAAAAGGAACATTACATGGTTCTAAGATCAGACTCTATCTCATGAGACGTTGCAACAAATATTCTTCTTCTTCTTGACATGATTATTGTAGAACGTGCTCTCTGAGCCTGTGTACCTTCCAGTTTATTGACAAGTGTCACTCTGAAAAAATGACCTGAACTCCACAAAAGACATTTGTTAAGATGTGACTAACGGAGTAAAACGTATGAACTTCCTGCAGTGTCAGAGGTCTCTGTATAATGAGACATACTGAAGGTCTTGCTTTGGCAGGTTCATGCATATTTTGGAAAACCCGTGCTTTAAAAATCCAGCATAAATCAGTGCAGAGAGCAAGGGTGAGTCTGTAGGAGTATGGTTAGACAGCAGGTACAGCTCATCCAAAGAAGTAAACGGGAGTTGGAGATTGTCTGATTCACTTGCTGTAAGAAGCATTGAAGAAAAGTCTTCAATCAACTCATAGCCAATAAATGTTTATCTAGAGGTCGTTACTGATATGCTTTACATCTGAAGCACCTCAAAGGCAAATTTTCCCTGAAAGAAAATAAAATCCTTGCCATATGAATTGCGTTGCCTTGTATTTCAAAGATATATAGATCATGAAGTCAGAATGAATCTTCATGAGTAGATAATCTGTCCTCCCATTGAACACAGAGCCAAGGATTTCTTTAATTTCCTTCCTCTTTGAACCAGAGTATCTTTGCAAAAAGCATCCATTCTTGTCTTAAACATTTCCATAATCCTTGGCAAACCATCACAGTGGTTAATTGCTATTACATTAAAAAAAAAGTCTATTTAGGCTGAATGTGTTGAGCTTCAGCTTCCAGCCATGAGCAGTTACTATATCTTTGTCTGTGCTATTGAAGACCAAATTTTGTTCCCACATTTAAGTTTTTTCCTAGGCTGCGATCCCCTGATCTTCTGTTTGCTAAAATTAAACTAGTCCCTTGATCTATAGCTACATATTAGCTTTTCCAGTCTTCATTCTGGTTCCGGTGATCCCAGAGATGAAACAGATGTAACTTTTCTTTTTCCAGTTAATAATTTGAGTATTTGACAGAGAAAGTCTGTTTCGTAGGTTTCTCCCTATGAGGATCACCCGTGCTATCCCTGTGGCTGCGACCCGTTCGGCTCTCTGAGTTCTGACTGCATTAAAGATGAGCACCATTCTGACTCACAGCGTGGTAAGGGAGTGGGAAGCACCTTTTCTCTAAACTTCAAATCTGGCTATATTTCCGGACATTGAAGTCTGAGGGAACACTATCTGCTTGTGAATGGCTGCCAGTTAGGTACCACTTCAAAACAATGGCAAATATTTAGGAAGGAGAGGTGAGGCATAACATACTTTTAGGATTTTAGAGGTATGTCAGGTCCCTGAACGTGTTCTTGTGTGGGGATGGTGGGCTCTGACTATGTAAAACAATGTGTAGGATTGAGATCTAACACTGTTGTTTATGAATGCTGTTAGAGCTGTCACAAAATCCATTTTGCTGCAATTTCTGTGCATCTGGTACTCTAAACATGAAAAATAGATGGTGAGACTGACATTATGCCAAGTATCTGTGTGGAATATAACATGGAGTGTAATAAAAAAGGAATGTTAAATTACTTGCACCCTCTGAGACATCTTGAACCCAGCCTACTGCCTGCTCTTATTTATTTGTTTCTGTATTTTTGCTTTTCAAGGGACTTGGCCAGGTCAGTGTCAATGCAGAGAAGGTTACACAGGAGAAAAATGTGATCGTTGTGCATTTGGGTATCGGGGCTATCCAAACTGCCTGCGTTGTAACTGCAGCCTGATTGGTAGCGTTAATGAAGATCCATGCACAGAACCTTGTCTTTGCAAAGTGAGTATTAAACTCTCATTTTTGTTTAAAATTGAATCTGTGGATTGATTTGTAAACTCCTTTTTAATAAGGGAAACTGCTTAATTAACTGGAGACATCACTTCTTTTATAGGAGGTAACCTGGTGTAATGTACACCTGACAACCTAGAACTTAAAATTACTAACTATTCTCTGTACTGAAAAATATGATAATTTATGTTGAATAGTTCTCTATGTTACCGATATGCCATTTTCTATAATAATGGGTCACACTGACATTAAAATCAAATACTAACTGCACATGTGGGTGTGGGGGAGAATCACAGAGGGAATGACAGTATGCCAAGCTGGGTTTGGTTTTAGGCGTGACCTGATATTTGTCTTCAAAGTCACTGATTTCTTGTAAAGAAAGGATGTGTTTATAACATCTGGTTTGTGTGAAGAAACAGCATGCATTTGGAAAAAACTATTGGAACAATTACATTAGATCTATGTACGAAATATGATTTAATTATTTGATTACAAAATACAAACCATAAAAAATGTTAAAAAAGAGAGCAGTTTTTGCAGCCTTCTTTTATTTTTTGGTAAATATCCAAACCCCTTGAAATATCTTGCAGCTGTGGATTGTGCTGAACTTTATTACAAAGCTATGTGTCAATATTTAAAGAAGTTACACTTAATTTTCTGAACCAAATGTTAGCTAGTAGTTTATGTATTTGTTGCCAAGTATGACAATGAACAGGAGCCAAAAAAAACATGGTTGGTTTGACAATTTTTTCTGAAACTTCTTAATCCTTTTGCATAATTTATCTGATCCAAAGTATCAAACATATAAATAACCAGAGTCTGGAAGAAAGAAATAGCTCCAATGGCCAATTTAAATATGAAAAAGGAGATACAAGCATTTTGCCTGATTTTGAGCTAGAGTAACACTATATCAGCCGATGCAGCTAACTGGTGAAAATTTTGGTATAAACTGGATGAGAAACTGTCCCCTTTCAGTGCTGTCGTGGGCATGAGCCTGGCATACAGAATTTTTAGGCCAGATCACTAGAGTGTCACCAGCCAGCAGCCCACCTATAGAGGTGAAAGGAAGGAAGGAGAAAAGTTGTATGCTCCAAATGTCAAATGAAGGAGACAGGATTTCTAAGCCTATGCAGTCTCTGTGAACATAGTAGTTCAAGCTATTTCTTTTTATACTCTGAATTTCATAATATTTGATCTTTAGTGAAACACAGCTCTTGAGGTCTAATCATTGGGTAGGATTTTTATTTTTCATTAAGAAATAAATAATAATTTCTGTCTAATAATGTTACAGAGAAAAAGTGAAATGCATGATCCAAGTGCATCCTGAAGACTGAGAAATAAAAAAGCTGAAAAGAGCATACAAATATTATTTCTGTAAAAATCCAAGATTTTAAAATCTCATTATCTCAGGAGGCACTTTGCCTGAGATTTTTCCCAAGTTTGGCTATTAACAAATAGAAAGCAGTCATCCTCAGCCTTTGAATCAGAGCTGGGGATCATACATTTTTCATATGGTTTGCAAAAACAGTTTGTACTTTGCTTACAAAAGCACATAACCTACCTGTTTAGAGAGGTCTTATGTAAACTTGACATGCCAAACACTGGTCCAGAAGAAGAGACAGTTGGTAGTGTTGCCACCAAAGGTCTCATATTTCTCTCTGGTAAGCCTGAAATTTGCTCCATGGGACCAAATCTGATGTAAGTCTGGAATCTGGAATGATTGTTTTGGCTGAAGTGCGGTTACCTTGGTAACTGCTTCTGAAAGCAGAATTTGGTCCACAGGCTTTGCATTTCAAATTGCAATGCAGAGCTCATACAGGCCTCCTCAAAATAGCAAGACATGTATGCTTCACTGTATGCCCTGCAGTCCTGGTGTCCTAACAATAAGTATGAGGGAACTTTGTGGGGTGGTCTGTAAAGTTCTCTTTGCCTTCGTAGTGGAGTTTCCCCATAGTGGAAACCAAAGGCTGAGATGGGGGAGTCATGTGTGTCCAGGTTTTGTCCTGATATGAAGCTAGGACATGATCAGAAACTTGTCCCTGGCAGTGGGAAAAGTTCTGTGTCTTACTGTGTAGAAATACCCACTGAGATCTACTATTTACGTAGCTTCATGGGCATTTACCAAATATTTTCTCTACTGGTTTGCTTGTCAGCAGCAATTGTCTAAACCTTTTGAATAAATAACTCCATATTGTCTGTACAAATTTTACAAGAAAAAGATTGGGTGCACTGTTTTGGATTTTATTTTCCCCCTGTAAATTCTACATTGAAAGAGGTATGTGGCAGTATACTCTGAACTACCCAATTTGCATGGTGAAGAGGCAGCAGGCCGGGGATAGGAGCTAAAGGAGTGTAAAAGCACACCTCTACTTTTGGAGTAGGGGTTTCTGGACCTTAGCCAGAGCATATTAGGTGGAAGAGCTGACAGGCAGCATAAGCGTCTGTAGTGTTTCTCCAGTAAGAGGTGGCAGCAGTGGTGGGGATCACAGTATAAGTATTAATAGCTGGTTGAGGAATTGTCTTGAAGCTGGCTGTGGTAGATCCGGGAGCCTGGCCTTAAAGGTGAGTTATGCTGTATGCAGACTATCTGGATTCAGTAAACATGTGGACTTTTCTCCAGAGCAATCTACAAACTCAAACTATGAGAGAAGTAGACTGGCAAGCTGGCAGAAGCTTTTCAAACCCTGCCCATGGGCTGAAATTTCACTGCAATAGAGCCCTTGCCAGGGCATGTTTAGATTTTGATGAACTGGCAAATTCTGATGAATTTCTCCAATCAGTTTTAGTTTTAAGCTCTGAGTCTTATTCAATAATCCTGCTGTGCTGAAATCTGTTTTCTTTTAAAACCTTCTGAATGCTGTTATGCCTAAATCCCATCTAATCCACTGTATTTGTTACCATAATAATGCTGATGCGAACAAATGTTATATGCCATTGACAGGAAAACGTAGAAGGTGAAAACTGTGATCTCTGTAAACCAGGATTCTACAATTTGCAAGAAAGAAATCCTCAGGGCTGCACAGAGTGTTTCTGCTTTGGGGTTTCTGATGTCTGTGACAGCCTAACATGGCCCATCAGTCAGGTATTTATATGTTTTGTCCATGACCTAATATTCTTTCCTCAGTCAGCTGCAAAATGTACTATATTTCTCTTTGACATGTGCCCAAGTTAATTCCAAATTCTGGCATGTGTCTCCTTACAGAGGAATGGATTTTCAGTGTCATTCGGAGCTCTGAGGTAGCCAGCGTGTCATCCCAGTGCAGGGTTTGGCCCCACTGGCTTGCAGTATACCAGAAGCATTGGGTAGTGGAGGCTGCGATAATGCACTGGAAAAATGCATTTTTTTTCTGACCTTGTGCTGTTGAAGTTTCTTTGCATATTGAAGAGATGAATCCAAACCTGTTTCCTTGCTCTCATACCTATTGAGCAAGGCTAGAGTGACCTCTGGCAATATTGCCAGTACCCTTTCTTAGAAAACAGAGTGATTATAAATATCACTGTCTTCTGAATAGACATTTCTTGAGTTAGGGGGCTTTGAGGACACTATTTTTCCACCAAATTCTTTCCATATCTTTGCAGAGCTAGTCACACTTTAGTCCCCTGTTTTGTGTGCCAATAAAAAGAGAGGAAAACATATAAAATTGACTGAAATTCTGAGATGTTTGTATAAAACTCTTTCAGTGAAAATAACAAAGTTCTTGCTTCCTCTTCTGGGACTCTGGATTTAACTTCCCTCCAGCTCAGCCCTATCTCTAAATGGGGACAATAGACCTCAAAGCCCTTAAAGTTCCGTAATTCTATCTCAGGGAATTACATAGGTGTAATGCTAATTTTATTGGGAGAATGAAAATCACACTCAAATATATTTTTGTTCCCATCTAATAGAGAGGTAGAGATAATCCTAGTCTGAAGTGGCATATTTGCATGTATTGGATGTCAGACTGGGCTAATGAAAGTGTTACAGATCCATCAGTTCGAATGAATTTCTAGGGAGAAGTTAAGTTTAGTGACTGCTTTCTCAGTGACACAAAGCCTGACTCCATCAACATTACTGTTCTTTCTTGCAGATATCAGACATGACTGGATGGCTTGTTACTGATCTGTATAACGCAAGGAGCGTGCAACCTCATCGAAGCCAATTTGATGGACCCCGTCAAATAAGTATTAACAACACCGAGGCTGTGAAAGTACTGAAACATACCTATTACTGGTCAGCACCTGAGGCATATCTAGGAAATAAAGTAAGTTCTCAGCTAGAGTCAAAACTCCTTCATAGTTTCTCTATTTTAATCATAACATAGTGCTCTAAATAGATAGTTTCTGTAATTAAAAATTACACATAAACCCCAATATTACCAGACTTCTCAATCTCTCTCTGCTCTTCAAATCATAGTTTTCCTGGCAAGACATTCCCAGTACCCTCTTCTTGCTCTTTGTTCCTCTTACCTACCTCTTGGCCATCTCCCATTTTGCATTTATTAGTTTCCAACCATCTAGTCTTTAATTTTTGCCCTGGTTACTACCTAAAGCTCTGGATCTTCCATTTTTGGCAGCAGAATCACAGAATAGTTGAGGTTGGAAAGGACCTCTGCAGGTCATCTTGCCCAACCTCCCTGCTCAAGCAGCGTCACCTAGGCAGGTTGCCCAGCACCATGTCCAGAGAGCTTCTTCTGAGTATCTCCAAAGTTGAAGACTCCACAACCTCCCTGGGCAACCTGTGCCAGTGCTCGGTCACCCTCACAATAAAAAAGTGTTTCCTGATGTTCAGAGGGAACCTCCTGTGTTTCAGTTTGTGCCCATCGCCTCTTGTCCTGTCACTGGGCACCACTGAAAAGAGCCTGGCTCCATTCTCTTTGTACCCTCCCTTCAGATATTTATATATATTGATGAGATCCCCTGAGCCTTCTCTAGGCTGGACAGTTCCAGTAGTCTCAGTCTTTCCTCATATGAAAGATACTGCAGGCTCTTAATCATCTTAGTGGCCCTTTGCCGGGCTCCTTCCAGGATCCGTCTCTCTCTTGTACTGGGAAGCCCAGAACTGGACTCGGAACTCCAGCTGTGGCCTTACCAGTGCTGAATAGAGGGGACCTTGCAACCTCACTTCTTTAATTATTTCTGGTCCAGTCTCTTTGCCCATGAGCCCTGTTTCTTAGTATGGTGACACAGTGAATGAAAACAAGTCTCAGAAGTATAACATTAAGGAGTAGTTTCGCACAGGGCAACACTCACTCAAATTCTGATCTCTTATTCATTTAATATAAGTCTAAGTGTTAGTACTACTCTTTAACTTACTTTGAAGTAGTCAGCAGCAGTCGTGGGGCTAAGGAGCCTGAAAGGTGGAATATGGAATGTGAACAACTCCAACATGCTGTGCCCCTTGGCTAGGACAGTAGCATAAACCTCTGCTGTTTGTTGAAAGTCCTGTAGGTGTTTCACTGATGAGGGCACTTATCTGAATCATCTGTAGAGCCTTCAGCTAGCTTTCCCCACCTGCACAGCAACAAGCCAGCGCTTGTCCCTGTGCTGATATACATGGCATGTTAAATTTTCCCTGGAAAGTGGTATTTGTAAGCCAGGCACTGCTGTAATATGAACGTTGTACTGTCCCATGCCACTTCTTTTTGTTGGTTGGAGGTTTTCATGTTGTTAAGACTGCTTTTTGTTATTTCAGCTCACAGCTTTTGGTGGAGACTTGAAGTATACGGTATCTTATGACATTCCAATGGAGAGTGTGGACAGTGATATAGTATCTAGTGTGGATGTCATCATTCAGGTGATTTTTTTCCCAGCTTTTTACTATTCAGACATTATTAGGAATCTATGAAGGGATTAAAAAAAGAAAAATAAAATAATATTTCTATAGTAGTAGTTTTGTCAGTTTTAAGTCCCTTCTTAAAAGTCACTACCAAGATTTTGTTACTGCTCATTTCACTGATTTTCTGATCCATTTATCTGAAATTGTAGGTATACAATACTAGTTTTAAATGGTAAATACCTAAATTTTAACCTATGTGTAAACAGGTTAGGTATTCGTTACCAAATGTACAAAGCCCTATTTACAAAGAAGCTACAATAAGCTGGAAGAACTTATATTTATGAAACACATGAGTGTTCTTGCTGTTGCTTACTTTTCTAGATTTATGATGCAGTTAAAAAGTAAGGCTCTATATTGAGACCAGGCACCTCCAAAAAAGCATTATTTTATAATACATACTTAGCAATAGAACAAAGGAGAAAAGAGATTCTGTTTTGTAGAGGAGTTTGATTTTTGATATTTAATGTAATTCTTTTTCCAAAAGAAAACCAAGTATTTCTGAAGTCTCTGAACCAAAAGGGAATGGGATTGTAGTCCTCCTGAAGCCATCAAAAATGCAGACCTTTTACTTCCTTTTTTTCTAATGCAAGAAATCTAGTTTGATTGCCTCTTTTCTGTGTTATCTGGATGTATATCTGACATTAAATGTAATTGCTTAATAAAATTTGCATGCAAATATGGAAAATGTTTTCTCTGTCTTTCAATTTTAGGGTAATGGGCATATTTTGAGTACAAGAGCAGCGGGCTTGTCATTGCAGCCATATGAGGAGTACTCTAATGCAGTGAGATTTGTATCAGAGAATTTCATAGACTTCAATACAAAAAAAGCTATAGACCGGGAAAGGTTGATGACTGTTCTGGTAAATGTGACGCATCTTCTGATCAGGGCCAACTACAACATTGCCAAAAAAGCTGTGTACAGGTGAGGGAGAAAAAAATATTCAAGTTAATCTATATACTGCTATTATTTTTGTGCGTGTGAAACACTATTCATAGTGGCAGTATTCCTAAAGTTTTACATTAATAATTTCTAGAAAAAAAACATTTTTTTAATTGAATTTTCTCAAGACCGGTCTTGTCCCCAAACGCATTCATGTGGAATGTGTGGAAAAGGGCATTTGGTTGTTTTAAAGATACCTGATAGCAGAAACATTGTTTTCTGCTTTAAAGGAATACTGCATAAAAGCCTTATTACAATAGCTGCTTTGTTAGAGGGAAATACCTTCAACACTCTGAACAGTATGCTTATTTTGGTATGTGGCAAGTTAATCCATCACTGACTATTGAAAATCTGCCAGTAAAGATGTTGGCTGTAATTTCTTTTAACGTCTGTTTGTAGGTGCTGTGCTTAATAGGAAAATTGGGCTGGAAAGAATTAACTGGTCATTCCATAGTCTCAAGTCAGCATTGGCAGTATCTGCATCAGACCTTACAGATCTCTGTTTTACCTGCTCTCCAAGATATGCAGGAATAAAGTCTTATCGGTCTCAAGGGAATCAGTTCCAGTGCTTCATCATTTATTTACTTAATTCCCTTAGCCTCACCAATAGCCTTTCTTCCTCATTCCCTAATTTGGTAGCATTTCATGTCAATAACACTGGACTTGATACCAGATTTGCTTTGTGCCTTTTTATGCCCTTGAGCAGTGGTGATACTTATGTCCTTTTAGGGATAGGATGTTCATCTTTCTGGAATGTTTGTAAAGATTTATTTAAATCATTTTACCTGTGGCTGAGAAGATTGTCTCTGCTGCAAAATGCCATTGTTTGTAGTAAGAGGTTTTGCTTTGTTCTGTTGTGTGCAGCAGCAATGAACTGATGCTGTTTCTCACTACTTACCCACGTGCGATATGTGTCTATTTTAGACGTGGTGTAGTAAAGGTGCCTTCAGGACAGCAATAGAAGGCTGCCCCACTGATATACCTCTAACACCATGACAGAGGGAAAAGGTTTTGTTTAAACCTCTCCACAGGAGAAGAGACAATGGTAGTAACAATAGTGATAACAGGAGGAGGGCACATCTACTCCCAGAATTGCAAATGCAGTGATAACACTATGATCATAGTCTTTTTACCACCGAGATTTGTGCCTGTTCCTCAGCTGTCACTGTCACTACCAGGGAGCAGCACTCAGCAGTGTTACTCGCCTAGAAGCAAACTATCTTGTTCAAAATCAAGTTTGGGGAGACAAATGATGTGATGTTTTCATGCTTGATCCTAGGCTGGACTCTGTGACCCTGGATACTGCAAGTGCAAATGTTATAGATCTTTCTTCAGCACCAGATGTGGAATTCTGTGAATGTCCTCAAGGTTACACAGGAATATCCTGTGAGGTAACCTCTTAGAGTGTTTTATGTATGCAAAATTATCTCCTATCTGAAAGGATCTAGGTTTTAAAGGCAGGCTGCATTTAATTATACTACTATAGAAGTATATGTTCTGTGGTGAAATGCTGTCTACTATATTGTACACAATGCTGTAGATATTTTCTTCCAAATACACTAAATGGGATTTTAAACTTACTTCTTGAATTCTCTGGGGTGGCACTAAAAGATGATGATACACTTTAGAACATCAGTGTTGCAGAGGGAGCAGCTGTAAAAGCTCTGTGAAGCTGTTTTGAGCTTACCTTGCTCATTAATAGCACTTTTCCTGGGTCTGAATGGTGTACAGTTTATTTCTGTTTTATGTCATTAGGTTTATGGAGGCAATAAGGAATCTTAGCAGGGAGGAATGCTAGCCTTTGGAAGATCCCACAAGGGTCAAATGTGTCACGCAAGGTGGTGTCTTACATATCTGTGAATAGAAGATTAGGGAGGCAGAGCACCATCTGCAGAATAGCAGGAATTATTTTGACAAATAATTTCAGTATGATGCCTTGTGCCATAGCATCGTTAATGATTCTGCAGAGGAGGTGGAACATCTGTTTTTTACTGTCCCATAATAAAGAACTTCACATATTCAGCTGCACAAAACTTAACTTATTTGCCTTCAGGGGACAAAGGGCTAAATCAAAGTTTCATTAAGTTAATTGTTATCCCCTTTATCCAGTGCAAGTAAAAAACAACCACCAGAAAAGAGCTGCAGTGACATAAATAGAGTTGAAAGAGCATTCAGTTACCACAATGTGAATGAGTCAGATGGTGGGTGGTCGGAAATGGACTCTTTGAAAATGTTTTGATGTCTACTTTTAACACACATAATGCTACTGCTTTTTTCCCCTCATTTCTTTTCAGTCCTGTCTCCCTGGGTACTACCGTGTGGATGGAATACTCTTTGGAGGTATTTGTCAACCCTGCAAATGCAATGGGCATGCAACTGAGTGTGATATTCATGGTGTTTGCTTTGTAAGTCATCCTTCAACGTGTTTGTGTTTTAAGCATCTATTTAGGAATTAAGAGAGCATTTTGGCTGTGGGAGACAAGTTTACGGTGTACGTAAATTTCAAGCTATGGGTACCAAGTGTTTATTTTTCTTGCTTTCCATTGTTTAATGGAGACCCCTGAACATATTCTGAACGCATTCTGAAGTGTTCTCCAATAAAGGGTTTGTTTCAGTTTATCATTTCAAATGGGGAATAATCAGAACTAAAATAAAAATGTCACCGTATACTGGCTGATAAAAATCTTAACTTTACTTGCTGCATGTAACAATAAAACTTTTCCTGAAAGGAACAAAATTAAGCAGTGTTTTGGGTGAATATCTGTTTGCAGATAGATTTGCATCTTCCGTGACTGACATTGGTGGAAATTACACATTACCTTCTGATGAGAGAATTTAGCTCTCAGATCTCGTCTGAAATTTAAAGGTCACAGAAATAAAATAGCTAAACACCAGTAAGAAATATATAAGAAGTTTGTTACTGCAAATGTGTGCAATATACAAAATACGTTTAAGTTTGTGTATAAGTAATGTGGCTGGCTTCATGGTGTAAAGTATATTCTAAAATGTAGGAAAGAAACAATTAGGATTTGTTGCTACAACTCAGAAAAAAACCCACTTATTTTCAAAGTCCCACTCTGTTCTTCATGGCTGTCTCCTTCAATGTTATAGTGCATGCAGACTCCTGCAGGGATCCCTCAGAGGCTGAAAAACCATCAAGAGTAAATATGAAAAGATTTTTTCCATGTCTCACAGGCTTGTCAACACAACACAACAGGACCCTTCTGTGATCAGTGCTTGCCTGGCTTCTATGGCAGTCCTTCCCAAGGAACTTCTGAGGACTGCCAGCCCTGTGCATGTCCTCTGAGTTCTGCTGCAAACAAGTAAGCTGTTAATGTGAGATTTTCTTTTGCATCTTCAGCAAAATCAGAAAGTGAGATAAAGAAAAAATGTCGTGAAATCTGGAGGAGAGAGAGAAGGACTTTTTCTCCCTCTTCATTTGAGCATATCTCATAGAAACATTGTTTTTCCAGGTAGACAAATGTATAGACTAAGCTAAGACAGGCTGGTGAACTGGTGCAATTTGTACATGAAGGTTGAAAGTAATACTTTGACGTATCCTTGACCTTGGCAGCAAAATCACCGTTATCTTTCATGTTGTTTCAGAAAACAACAGAAGGACAGAAGTGTTGCATGTGAAAAAGGGGAGCTCGGTACAGAAATTGGACAGATTTGCTAGAAAGAGGGCCAGGTTTTTAGGAAGTTTTAAAATCTTCCTTTCCTTTAAAAGAAAAAAAAAACTTAAGAAGAGTTTTTGAAAATGATAAGTTTATTTTGACATTTTGTAATGTTTAAAGCATTGATGTTAATCCAGAAAAATTTGCAGTTACAAGTTTGTATAGATAGGTGCATGGACTTGAAGGGTGTATATTGAATGTTTGAAGTCTTGTGATTCTGTGTATTGATACTGACTGCCATAAATATTGTTGATAGTTTCAGTCCTACTTGCCAGGTGAGTGAAGGAGGTGGAATTGTCTGTGACAAATGTCTTCCAGGCTATACTGGTTCTCAGTGTGAAAGGTAAGTACACTAGCTTTGGGTAAAGTATCTATATCATTGCCATCACTAACAGTTCATCATCCTACCTGCCTTGAATTGTTCATAGCACGTGTACAGAACATTCCTAATAAAATTTTCCTTTCCATTTTGTCTTTGCTTGTAATACAGAGACACTTTAGATAAAAATGTAGTAGGAAATACTCCCTTCAGTGGGGAGAGTGTTTGACATCACCGCATTCCAGCTGATAAAGTTTTTAATCTCTTGTGCAGGTGTGCTAATGGTTACTATGGAAATCCACTCATGCCTGGACAATCATGTGCTCCTTGTGAATGCAATGGCAATGTAAACCCTCAAGAAGATGGCCACTGTGACACCTTCACAGGACAATGCCTGAAATGTCTGGGGAACACAGCAGGTCACCACTGTGAAAAGTGTGCTGATGGGTATTATGGGGATGCAGTGAGTGAGAAAAGCTGTCGTGGTAAGCTATTATTATTACTCTCAAAGTTTAAAGAACACAAAGATGTGGTGTACATGTAGCAGAACGGATAGGGAGATATGCACGTTTGCTGAAAGAGTTAACCTTCAAGTTGTGAGTTGGGAAGTGCAGGTTGAAAACTATGGGATTGGGTTATCCTGAGGAGGGAATGTATTATGCTAGGGTCTGGCACTTCATATTCCTGAAACTTATTGACTTGCTTAACACTGTCCCTCCAGTGGCCTGCTGTAGACATTTGCTGCTTCTGAATGTTACATATAGGGCTAGAAGAAACAAACTTCTCAAATGTATCTATTCACAGAGGTGGTTTTTTTGTCTTTTAACCCAAATGTGTAGTACAGGTATTGCTGTAGTATATTAACATCTGTATGTTGTTATTTTATTAATTAATTGGGTTTTTTAAACCATTTTAAACATATGGATATTGTTGATGTATATATATAACATCTGGGATATAAACAGGTAAAACACACATTATATACCAAATTTGGAATTCTGTATAATAATGAATGCATATAGATAGATATTCATACATTTTAAAAAATTTGGTTTCTTTTTGTCTAAACATAAGCCTGTGCATGCCATGTGAATGGTTCCCTTTCGAGTACTTGTCATCATGAGACAGGCTTCTGTCACTGCAAATCAAACGTGATCGGGGAAAGATGTGATAAGTGCTTGGTAAGTAAATATTAACCTGTTCCTAATATCTACATTTTCTTGTATCTTGGTCTTCCTGTTTGTTTATAGATATTGGTTACAGCAGATACAGAGAATAGCAGCAAATATATTCAGGGGAGAGGGGACCTGTTGCTGGAGCGGAGACGGAAGGTCTACACAGGCTTTTGCAGTTGCAAATTGCTCTGCCTGTGCTCTTTGCAGATGTGAAGCTATATAGTTGACTCAGCACCCTTCTGAATAGGGCTGTTCAGGCTAGTGCTGCACTCACTGACAGTGTGCAGTCATGTTGGCTTACCGAAAAAACAAACTGAACACTGCTAACAGACCTGAAGGGATCTTGCTGTGCTTCTGCAAAATGAAGTCTGAGCGGGAATATCTGAAGAATGTGGTCGGTGATAATAAATACATCATGGCTGAACGCCAAAAAGGGATTCAGCTAAAAGACAGGCCTGTTATAAGAACAAGTAGATATTCACTGGTGATACAAAACAGCAGTTTCCAGCCTTTGCTAAGCGTAGAACTGCCTCAGAGACCAGAGCAGGAAATCTGTGTCCAGTTACTGCCCTTGTGCCAGCCCAGCTGCATGCCTTTCAATCCACATGTACCATAGGTCACTGACCTGCTCTGTTCTGATCTTTCATTCACATTCACAGAAATCTGTGGCTGATCAGCACAGCCCGTCCTCACCACATGAAGTCTTTAAATTAAAATAACCTCAGACTTTAAAACATAAAGTCTCTCTCATGAGATTAGAGGACCACGAGAACATTTCAGTGTTCACTTTTTCATCCAAATACATACTTGCATATAGCTGGGAACAGTGAAGAGATAAGGTCAGGGAGTCCTCCCACAGCAGTCACATGGTGCTGACCAATATTCATGCAGGTCAGACAGCAGGGAAAGTAAACAAGAGAAAATAAGAGTGTACATAGTATTGATTTAAAAAATTTATGAAATATAGCTCAAACGTATTTACTTCCTGTCCAACAGAATGGTTATTATGGCCTGCTTACTGGGCTTGGCTGCATTCCTTGCAACTGCAGTCAATTTGGCTCAGTCTCCGAAGACTGCAATCATCAAGGGCGGTGTCACTGTGTACCAGGAGTGGCTGGAGAAAAGTGTGATCGTTGTGCTCATGGCTTTCATGCGTTCCAGGATGGTGGCTGCACACGTAAGCTCTAATCCATGATCCTTGCAGGGTTCGTCTGGAATTTCTTTCAGCAATATATTTTATGTTAAACTCCTGCAAAGGTCAGTTGTTTTGATGAGTATATGGAAAAATCTGTAGAATGGTCACCTAATACTTTGATTAAGCTAGGGAACAAAACATTTCTTTGATTGCTTATTGTGTGGTTCCTTGTAAAAGGTGGTGACTATGAAATAACAACTCATAAAGGTTGCTTGAGACAAATATTACATCCTCAATAGCTCCTTTGTCTCTTTTTTTACAAAAGCCTTCAGTCCTTCAGAGAGAATAGAAACTTTTTTTCTGCAATCGTAAAAGTTAAGAGCTACTACTCCTACAGATTTTTACCTTGTTTTTTCATTTAATTCTTAAAAATATATTTTATACTTTGATAAGATGTCATTGATTCTATTTTCCCATCCTCACCTGGGTGTGTTCAATTTTTAGTCATGATACAGAGGAAAATATTAATCCAAATGGAGAACATGCCATCAAACAACCTAATTTATCATGTTAATAAGATGCCCTTTTCAACACAGTATAGCTAAAGGAATGCCTACCTTTTCTCCAACCTGACAGAAACATTTTTTTCATGCCTCAAATAGCATAGTAATATGAAATCTGCAGTGAGATCATGTGATAGGGTTACACTTTGGAACATATATACTGTGTCTTTACTAAGAATCAAAGATCCCTTACGTACCTTTAACCATTTCAGTCTTGACAATTTTGTAAGTGTTATTAAAACAATTAATAAAACCACTTTTCTGAACTTCTGCTTTTTAGCAAGAATAGTATTGCATTTCTTAAATAGACAAGTGCTTACTGCAGTAGTTGGTTATTATAAAAATAGTTATCCATCCCTATTATTCACTAAGCAATTCTTGAAAAGTACTAGTTCCTGAGATTAATCCTTTCACCTGCTTGAGAACATTATCATATCTCCTGATGAGTTTTGTATCCTCTCTAATAGAATTTTTTTCCTACAAATTTATTCTTCTCCACAATAATTTTGCTTGGCTTTGCCAATTCCCTTGTGGAAATGCAGCACTGCTTTTTAAACCACCAAACAGGCTATGTCAAGAAGCAATAATGGGCTTTCAATAAAAGGATGAAATGTCACTGTGGTCAAAATTTGTTTCTCAGTGATTAGGGATGGCAAGGAGTTCCTAGTGGAATGGATGAACTGTACTGCGTAATTAAGAAAAGTAAGACTATCAGTGGTCTTGGAGTTTCTTCTCTGTAGCTAAAGCAAGGATAAAGTTAACCATTCAGTCTTATTTCTCTTGCAGCCTGTGACTGTGCTCATACTCAGAACAACTGTAATGCTGATTCTGGCCAATGCATTTGTCCCCCTCACACTCGGGGACCAAAATGTGAACTCTGTGAAGAAAACCACTGGGGACTCTCTCCTAAACTTGGCTGCAAGGTACGGCAGCCTGGCCGAAAAGCCATGGCTGTTAAAAGCAATTCACCTTATACTAATGTCAGAAATGAACTCTTGTTTTGAGAACCTCAAGCTTCATTCTCTGTCTCAAAGTGTTAGTGCAACAGGCTCACATTAAAAAAAAAAAAATCAGACTGTAAAATGTTTATTGAGGAACCTTCTGAGAAAACTGTTTTTGAAAATACTGGTCAGAGTGGCTATTCTGGATAGGTGCATAGATCATATTAAGATTTTGAAGTGTGTTTTCTAACTTTTAATTGCTTAAATAGTGATACTAAAACAGATTTATAGCAACAATTAACAACAAGGAACATATTATCTGTGCTTATCAAGTAGTGATGATATGGTTTTAAGAACAATAAAATCTAGCTTATCTTGAAAGTCACTGCATGCTTTTTTTCTGAGTATTTAAAATTAAAATGGTATAAGGTAGTTAACGTTTCATGAATGGAAAAATCGTAACTCACATTATCTCAGCTTAATATTTATGATTAAGCAGTAAAATGCCAATGCAGTGCAGATCCAAGGAGCAGCAACCATTTACGCAATTAGGTTCATGGAGCAAATTCCTGACAGAAATGGCATTGGGCCAATCTTTATTTTATAAATGTTGAGATTTTAAAAAGCCTCAGAATTACATGAATGTAATGGGTAATTTCAATATAATCAACTTGACAAAGGTTTGTCATTATATGCAGTAAGTACGTGACAAGTACAAATACCAGCCAAATTGTTTTCTTTTTTTCTCTCTGTAATTTTTTAGAGTAAGGATGATAAAACAGTCTTATAATATCTCTTCAGAGTTTACCATCTTAGTGATTTATAGCAACTTACTTGGCAGCTGGTCTTTAAACCACTGCTTTGTCACCTACCAGCTACTGTCATTCTTACTTAATGTTCTGCAAATACAATGTGCTGGTCCCTGTGCATTTCCCTTGAAGTGTTGCTTTCGTAGGGTGATTCCACAACACTTGCCAACGATCAAGTTTAATTAAATACGTAACTGCTCACTTTTGCTAAGTTGTTTAGCATTCCTTTTCGTTACGGCATCACAGTAATTAGCATGAATTACTCTAAGGTATTTTAGTTAGTTCCTTGATGCAACAAACAATACTATGATCTGCAGGTAACAGCCCCAACAGAGGTTCCCCTGTGGTGAACAGTCAGCTCTGGCAGGTTGAGATCTGGTGCAATGTCTACTGGCAAACCCTGAAAGGCTCTTGCATGCTCTCTACATGGACGAAATGGGGGAGATGCTATCAGAAACCCAGCTTGACTGTTTTTGCAACACAGACTGCATTAGTGGGATGCTTCATCTGGCTCCATTTCTTTCAGTTTTCTTGGTATTCAGCATCCATTTCTGGGTGCAGCGATGGAGCAGAGCTGTAGTCATGTTTTGCTTACAACCCTTTTCAAGTGTGCTGCACCACAGTTAATTGTACCTTAGAGTCCTTATTTATCTTTATCACTTATAGATAGAGATTGAAGTACATGTAAATTATTTCTGTGATTATGATTCTTAAAATAGGGTTTGACATTCAGAGCTGTAGACCTTTAATGGTATCTGGGAACCAAAGTTGTCAACTGGTTTGGTCATAAAGTATATTAGACTAGGCAGTGTAGTACTTAGCACTTGCTGCTGGAGTAAAAACTGCTTAATACAAATGGTGAACAGCAAACTTGTGAAGAATGCTAAAGAATACATAGCAATGCTAATAGATTTTGTGGGTCTTTGTGTAGAATGCTTTACAAGGTAAGGCTTTTCATCTCGAAGAGAGATGATGAGGAACGAAGACTCAGGGAAAATCCTCACAGTCAGGTGATGATAGATGGAACATACTTTTTGCCCGCACTGTTAGAAATAACCACAGAGCAAAATTGGACTTGTTAAGTAACCAGAGATATGAAATTAAGACTGAATATTAAATCCAGTCTGCTTCAAAAGACAAATTAAGTACATCCACTTCGCATATTTGTAATAACAGGTTCATATTACTGACTGCATAATGAAGGATGGGCTCTGCCAGGGAACAGTATTCTTTTGGTACTGAGCTGCAGTGCATGCTGAGCTTCACACCTTTGGATGCAGTGACATTCTTTGTTCCTCATCAAATAGTAAATGAAGCCTGAGCAAGATGTAGACCCTATTAATGCTTCTTGAAATCTTAAAAGAATGTCAGTAGTAAGATTTTCTTTCTATCATATTTATAAAATTATTGTACTTATAGATTTCTTTCATCCAACATTTATATGACATTATTTTAATTTACTTGCTGCACTCAATACATA
>WAAD01024851.1:0-12200 GCA_013389945.1 Fregata magnificens
AGGGATGTTTTAGTGTGGGGACCATATTACACCTGTTTTCCCATAATTCATGCTGTGCCTTAGTTTGTTCTGTATTTTGTTCAGAGTGTCAATATTAACCTGCCAATGTTTACTATTGCTTTATACAGGTAGATGAGCTGCTGAAACAGCAAAAAGTGCTGTATCATGAAACATTATGGATATTCTGGATCTCTTATGACACCCTCATATGGAGCTTCAAATATACCTGTATTCTCAAACTTCTGTGTAATATGCATGTAACTAATATTTCCATGGGGATCAATTATAAATAATAACAAAGGGTGGATCATGCATGTCACTGTAGTACTGATGGATTTGGGAATGATTAGTTGCCATGGTGATGATTTGGCTGGGGCATGCTGGGAGAAGTTAGTCAAAGAATAGGGGAGGTTGTGTTTCGCGTGTACAGTCAACTTCATTAATCTTGACGTCATGTAGAACAGAGCAAAAGTCCCTTGAAAGAACTTTTTCTGTGAGGCATTTCTTATGTCCTTGAACATTGGAGTCAGAAGGTAGTTATGCTAAAATGTTTTCTCTTTTTTTATGCATTTTTACTTAATAAAAGGTAATGCTTTTGCATTTTGAATCCTACATTTAAACTTAAAATCATTGAAGCAAATGGCTTTTTTTGTGGTATAATTCTCACTTTAATAGTTGGCATTGGTTTAATAAGATTAGTTTGTACTTTTCCAGTATGCTTTAGCTAATAATTTAAGAAACACTTTAAAAACTCAGTGAATACTATTTTCATTGTATATTTAGGATAACAGGTACACAGACAGGGCAAGTGATTTGCTTTGCTACCTAAATATATAGGTATAAAAAAATAGAACATATAGAATATGTAGAATAAAGAACAACAGAATATATAGGTATAAAATATAGAAGACAAACTGAGAATGCAAGCAAAGAATCCTTATTTCATGCCTCTATGACATCCATTAGTCTATTATTTTTATTTTCATTCACAAAGATCCCACTACAAATGAAAATATTACAAATTATTCTTTTTTTTTTCTCATGCATTCATGCAGTTCAGTATTCACAGTCCAATATCTTTGTTAAAAAAGATAAAAGTAGCACCTGATAGAATTCAGAATTTTTTAATTCTGTATGTTCAAAATACTCTTGAGGATGAGGTATATTCATGTTCTAGACCAGAGGTAGAAAACAGGACATTTTGGCCATTGAAAAACTGGCCAAACATGCTAACACTTCTTAAAGCAAGATTGTGTATGATTTTTAAGAGCTCATGAATATATATAAGCACCAAAACTGTACTCATATCAGTAACATATGATTTCTATTATTAAATCTTGAATGACCCACCTGACATGCAAGGTTTACATCTCTTAAAAGAAAAATTTGTGCATATACTACACAGAATTCAAACTGAAGAATGATACAAAATTCTCCAATGCTCTCCACTCCTGACCAAATGGAATTTAAAAGTCTGTATCCCCTTTCAAGGGCAAAATGGTAACATGCTTACAACTTTAAATACCTTAAGAATTAGTGTTTGTTTCACTAGTTCATTTGCAACCATAACTGCATGTAAAGAGGTACTCTTGCCTCTTCAGTAGAATATTATTTTTACCCTTCAGAAAACCAATAAAAATACTCGCTGCACTTATCTGTATGACATATAAGGTTGCATGTTGCTTAAAGGCTGTCCTTCAGCTGTCTGCTAATTAACTCAAGAAAAATACAGCATTTCTTTCTTTCAAAATATATTCAACAATTTTCTTATAGCGATCAGAATGAAAACCGTTCATATGAAAACATGCTAGGATTTTGTGGAAAATCCAACATCAAGCATATGATTTGGTTTTTTCCCTCTTAGCTTTTACAATGAGGAAAAATAGCAAAGCACTGTAAACCTTGCTTGTACAATGAAGAAAAAACCAACCACTAAGTAACCTCTCCAAGCCACAATCCCGCTCATACTCCCTCCTGATTCCAGTGCAGATAACAATCCTGATCAATGTGCAAACCCTGGCACTTCCTAATGTCTTCCATACACAGTCACAGGCCTGCCCACAAATTAGCCAGCTACAACCCTATGTAAAAACTTTTTGTCCTCTTTTCTGTACATGCAGTCTCAGAACATTACTCCCAACAGTTACAATTTCTGCTTGTCATTACTCATCATAACAGTCCCTTCTTCCTTTAATAAGACAAACAATTTCTAACCTAACTTTTTCGTCTAGATTAATCTATTTCTTCACCACTACTTTTTTTTTTTTTAATAGGAATTATTAGAAAACAACTACTTAATCAGCATCTGTTTCATGATTATGCCTTACTTCTGTAAACTGTCCTTATGTCATTTGGGCTTTATTTCACTTATATATTTAAGACTTTTCCCCCTTTTAACTGCAATTGCTTAGAAATTTCACCATGTTAGCATGATTTTCCCTTGGATTAAGTATAGTTTTACATTTATGAGTTATTACATATCATACTAGTTTACTGAAATTAATAGTATGATCCATGGAAAATGATCTGGTTTACCAATATAGTAATACTTTCTGGAAGCCATACCTCAGCTTTTTCGCATCCTGAATCACAGAAATAAAATATGTGAACCATGAAGCATTCATGAAAGGCACTTCCTTCTTTTCATATATATCTAGTTTTCATATCTGGGACACGTAAATTGGATATATGGGGTTCATTGTATTTTACTTTTTAATATCCACTAACGTATTCTCTTCAATTTTCCTTCTACAGAAACAAAGGAAATGAGTCAAAATTACTAGTAAAACTCTAAATACATATAAAAATATCCCCAGCTGTGACCCTTAGCTAGAAATTGGTTTGGGTGGCTTCCTCCATCAAAATTTACAGCATGTCATTTTTATACATGAAAGGAGTGAGAAAGGAAATAAGATAAAGATAAGAAAGTCAAATAAAGGACTGCTTGAGAAACTTAATTTAACTTGGAGATAATTGTATCATCCCTGCATCTTAGAAACAGTAATTTGGCATGCTTAGGGACAGGAAATGCAGACCCAATAATGAAATGAGATGTAAAGATAAAAGACGAGATTTTGAAAGCTTGTAACTTTAATGCAAAGACACTTTTTGTAGAAGAGCTGAACCGTGTTCTGTTACATCTGCTCTATCAAATCCTCAGACAAATCTGTTCTACCAGTAGCTCCTCCCAATACTGTCCTCTTTGTAAGGACAACTTTGTTTAAAGGGGCACAAATAACCTAGAACAATCTGGTTGACTGTTCTTACATTGCGTTAGCAGCCAGATGGGACCTACTTCTCACTTCCTCAGAAGCCTTTTACTCTAATGCTTATTAAACTACCAGTTTAAAAGATTCATAAGCTTTAACTCAGAGTTTTCATTACAAGCCACTTACAAAGTGTTTCTCTCTAATTGCTGAAACTATGTCTTTTCAAAAAACCAAACAGATAAAAAACCAGCTCTGGACCATCTTGGAAACATCTTTAATAAACATAATGAAAAATCTCCTATGATGACTGGAAACCCTCAAGTGACTTTAGGAGTGAGGGTTATTCCAACAACCTGATTTTTGCTACAACTTTTAAAGAAAGAACCTTGACATCTAATCCAGGAAGGGTCCAAGGCTTTAGATATCTGTGGAAGAAAATGCATTTTTTGTGAAAAAGTCCAGGATGAGGATGGGATGGGACCAAGGTTCTGAAAGTGAGTTGCTTTTTAAGTAACTTGTGTGTACTGACAGTTCCAGGCTGCACCCTGAGCATGCAGTAGGTCAGCACTGGGCAGGCTGGGAACTGACTCCAAAGCAAGCAATTGCTCCTGGCTACTCTAGTATTGAGATTCTTGTCTGGAATTCAAGGTTTTTAAAGAATTTAACACCTGGAAGCATATAAAGAAATACACAAAGGAAATAAATGAATACTCAGATATAGATCCTATGATATATTCTAGATATACCTAGGAAGGGAAATACATTTTATCTCCCTGTATCCTTATGGAATATGAACTGCTACTGCATTAATTTCTGTTATGTAGCTACAATAACACAGCCACACATGAAGTTAGATTTTACAAGGTTTCAGTCAAACTTATGGTTGTATATGTGTAGTAATGCTGAATACAAATGCTACTGTCTTTTATCAAACTGTGGATGTTTACCTGATTTTTTTTCCCATTTATTTTTCCCCGTTAATATCAGATGTTCTGCCTTTGGAAACAGGACAGGCATGAAGCTTAACTGTAATGCATCAACTCCCGTTACAGTGAAGGGCACTGAGGCTACTTGCACCTCCTAAAATGCTAGTGCCTTCATGAAGGATTAGATCCATTATATGAGGGGGAAAAATGATGTACAAATATATATGTTATTTGGACAATGATTAGTTTAAGTAACTTTTTACATTTTGATGACACGTCCCCTATTAGCTGACTTATCGATTTAAAACAAATATCCAGGAGTCAAATATTTGGAGACTTGAAGTAAGTTTTGCTGCCAGAGTGCACTAATGAGATGGGCTAAAGAAGAGTTACCTTAGCTCTAACTGGACTCAGAATGAAGCTTTTTACATATTTTCTTTGAAAGTCCCTGTGACTAATTCTTATTCAAAGCTGTCTAAGCAATGCATACTCTCAACTACCAGCAGCAAAGGTTACACTAAATGGGTAACTGCTGGTTTAACCATGTGTTACTAGAGTCTGCTAAGATTACATTTTGTGAAGTATCAGTTACTGATATAGCTTGACTCGGGAAATAACTTGGACTCTTAAAGCCCGTAGGAAGATAAACTTTATTTTGCTTCATTCCTGTTTCTTATTCATAGAAACTGGTTTAGACTCCATGCCTGGGAAGCACTAGGTGTATCTTCAGACATAATCATCTAAGAATTATTTATTTCTTCAGGATTACCTGAGACCTAATCCACTGGTATAGCTTTTATGCAGTGATGGAGCTGGCCATATTCCTTGTACTGGTGCAGGAAGTAAGGTGAGTAGTAAGTAAAGTGGGTACAGTGAGTGTCTCTAATCTTCAACTTAAACTTTTCAGTATTGAAAGTTAAGGATTACTCATAGCTATTGAGAGCTTCAATTTGTCCTTAGTAGCCAAAGCTGTGCAAACATTTGCTTTGTTTTACAGCTCTTTCCTGGGTTTGGCTTGTGTTCTTTTTCCTAGGATACGGTCAGATAATACAATTGAAATGATGGAATGGTTTGTTATCATCAAAAAGGATGATCCCAAGCCATTGCTCTGCTTCTGCTCCTTTTTGTCTCTGCCTCAGGTCCTTGCTATGCACGCCCATCTCTCTTCTGGTCGCTTTAGTGGTGTGGTGTGTTGATCCCCAGTCAGGAGCTAAGCACCACAGGACCACCTGCTCACTCCCCCTCCTCAGCAGGACAGGGGAGAGAATAGGAAGAAGAAAAGTGAGAAAACTTGTGCATCTGAATAGTGATTTGAATCCTCTCACTGTGGAGTTAGACGAGCACTGGTCAGAGTAATGGCTGAAAAACAGGGAAGGAAAAGGGCTTGCTTAAGGCCTTAGCTCAGCAGTGTCATGCACTTCCATCCTTAGTTCGGTTTTGAGTTACTTGGGTTTCTTATCTCCACAGTACCTGTTAATACCAGTTTTCCTGTTAGCTTTGGTAGGACTTAATCACCAAGGTTTGGGTTTTGACTAAAGGATGACAACTACTCATTCTATGTCCTAGCATGTCCTACATAATGACATCACAGCCTCGTCCAACAGAATTCACGCAAAGAATTAATCATTAAATCCCATGCTTCATTACAATTAAATATATTTAACTATCAGGAATTTATCATGTAAACAATTGTGCCACTTAAAATCATGCCAATTAAAAGCAGATGCATCTATTACATAAGAAATCTTAAATTTGTCTCATATGATTTCAAGTGATTCAAAATCTCAAGTCAACCCACCAAAGACTCTGCAAATCCTTAATCAGTGACTTTTACACTTAATTGAAGTTATATGTGACCAGTAAAGGGTCTCAAAACATTTTCTTTTTTGCATATTATGTTTGTAGTTACTGGACTAAACAAGGTGCATAAACACTTCCAAAATAAGTTTTCTCATTGAGAACAATGATTAACTTAACATGAGCAGAGTTAAGCTCATCCTTGCTCAGCTAACCATTAAATTCAGTCTCCCAATCCCCTGGGGGATGAAGCGCAGACAAGGAGAATGCTAGCCCGTAAGGCAGAATACTTCAAAAAGGAAGGATATGCATTGAAGTGTCAGGTAGTCTGTCATGATTTCATGTAGTAAGTTCACTAGAGCATCCATTGATTATCAATCAGAATTCATCACATTATATTCTTTATGCTGTTCAGCACACCAGGTCCCATTAAAATAAAAAAAAAAGACCTGAATTAAATTCACTCTGCTTCTGCAAAGATGCATTAATACAGTTTCAGAGATCCAGTGTTGGTCTTATTTTCATATTGCAGTAGAATTCTCCTTTACACCAGCAAAACTTACATCAGGTCATGCTTGATTGCTCACTAAACTCAAACTATTAAGTCTATGCATATATAGCCTCATGTTCTGAGGAATTCATGCTGACTCCCTGAGTAAAGAAATATCCCAGAAAATGGTCCCAGCTGAGGCAAGACCCAGTAAAACAATTTAAAGTACATGTATATGTGATGCTGAAAACTCCAGTTCAGCATATACCTAAGTGTGTAGATTCATAAGCTCCATTTACACCTCATAGTTTGACTTTAAAGTACCTTGGGTAGCTGGACTTCCACTGCTGTTTGCACCTGGAGTTTCTCTCAGACTCCAACATTTTGCATCGTGCCAGAGCTCATGCCTGAGCTCAGAATGGGATCCAGAAACAAGGTGAAGCTTCTTGAGGGATTTGAGCTGGAGGTAAATTCTGAAAATGCCATATAAATACCAGCAACCTTCCAACTGAATAGAGTTCTTGCCAGAACTGTTTTCATTTATAAATACAGCAGGAAAAGGACATGATATTCCTTTTTTTATTATCTTAGCCATTAAAAATCACCCCTTGTATTCCAGAAGCTTGCCTTAAATACTTGAGCTATATACTACCTGATCTCCACACAAGTTTGCCCATACTTTTTATATTAACTATCAAGTAAAAAACTAAATATATACGAATTTCATGGATGAACTCAATCTTTCAGGGTAACTGTTCTAGCCTTGTTTAGTGTTGTTATTACTCCCAAGCAGTCTATCTGACCTAGGATTCACTTCAAGTTTAAGAACTTCAGCAAACCTCCACCTTCAGAATCACAGTGTCGAATGTATCATGTTCTTCAGAATTTCATTTATGAATAAATTTATATACCTTGCAATACATACTGCTATCCAAATTTTCTTTCCAACCTTTACTTAACCTTGGGTTCTTCTATAAACATATGAACCTACTGGGTGTCACCATATGACCTCTGTTCACTCATCATTTCTCAACAGTACCATAATAAAATAACTTTCAGATTCAAAGTAGGATTCTATTTGTTTTATGAAAAAAAAAAAGCTGTATTTCTTACAACATTTTTTTTAACTCTAAGTTTAACAAGTCATGCATCTTCACTCGTACGCTGACTGTGAAAATGTTTTCTTGCTGTTTTGGTAGATAAAGGTATTGCACATGCTTGTTCCCTGTACTCCAATGCATTTTCCCGTTTACCAATTGCAAGGTCATAAACTTATCATTTAACGAATCTTGAACATGACCTTTTTTACCAAACACACTCTTTCTATATATTCAGTGTGTGTTTCTGCTGTAAATAGTTTCCATATCCTTAGGTTTATCTGAATTTTATATTTGTAAAATTTACAGACAATTTAATGTCTACAAAACACTTTTCAGGCTTAATACTGTTTAAAGGCAAAGAAAGGCTAGATATTGCTGTAACAAAAGAGACCAAAATTTACAAAGCAGTGTATGAGGAATGGACCAATATATATACAGACTGAACCAGGATTGAACCCATCAAAGAACATAATACAAAACTGTATGTCAGAATCAAAAACCTGTGATTTAGGACTTACTTATAAAAAAGGAAGTTGTGGTTTGGCACACATACTTCTTTTTTAAACTGTAAGCAATGTGGACTGTGGTATCACTTCTCAGACTGGTCTGCACAAAAAATAAGTACAATAGCAAGGAGTTATGAAAGCTTGCCAATACAAAAATCTGAAGACAGAAAGACCACAGAATCACAGAACGGATAGGGCTGGAAGGGACCTATAACAATTGTCTAATCCTACCCTCTGCCCAAAGTAGGATTAGCTACAGCAGGTTGCCCTGGACCATGTCCAGCTGGGTTTTGAGTATCTCCACAGATTAAGCCTCCACAACCTCTCTAGGCAACCTCCTCCACTGTTTGACCACCACCACAGTAAAGTACCTTTTTCTTATGTTTAAATGGAATATCCTATATTTCAATGTGTGTCCATTGTCTCTTGTCCTGTCACTGGTTACAACTGAGAAGAGTCTGGCTCCATCTTCTTTACTTCACCTATCAGCTATTTATACACAATGATAAGATTCCTTGAGCATTCTCTTCTCCAGGCTGAACAGCCCCAACTCCCTCAGCCTCTTCTCATTTATCAGATGCTCCAATGCCTTAATCATCTTTGTGGTCTTTCACTGGACTCACTCCAGTATGTCCATGTCTGTACTGGGGAACCCACAACTGGAAACAGCACTGCAAATGTGTCTCACCAGTGCTGAGCAGAGGAAGGATCACCTCCCTCAACCTGCTGGCAACACTCTGCTGCGTGCTGGCCGCCTTTGTCACAAGGCCATATTGCACTTGCAAGGGCAAGGTGCAACTTGTTGTGCACCAGGACCCCCAGGTCCTTCTTTGCAAAGCTGTTTTCCAGTTGGTTGGCCTCCATCCAACTTGTGCTGATGTGTGGGATTTTTCCTCCCCAAATGCAGGACTTGGCATTTCCCTTTGTTAAACTTCATGAGGTTCCTGTCAGCTTGATTCTCTGACCTGAACCATTCAGGTCCCTCTGAATGGTAGCACACCCACCTGGCGTATCAACCAGTTCTCCCAATTTTGCGTCATCTGCAAATTGCTGAGGGTGGACTCAGTCCCATCATCCAGGTCATTAAGAAAAATGTTAAAACAGTACTCGTCACTATATTGACACCTGGGGTACATAACTCGTGATTAGCCTCCAGCTGGACTTTGTGTCACTGATCACAATCTGTTTGAGCCCACCAGTTCAGCCAGTTTTCAGTCCACATCACTGTCTGTTTCTCTAGTCTGTATTTCAACAGTTTGTCTATTATGTTATCGGAGACAGTGTCAAAGACTTTGCCAAAGTCAAGACAAGCAGCATCTACTGTTCTCCCTTCATCCACCGAGCCAGTCATTTCATTGTCAAAGGCCATCACACTGTTCAAACATAATGATAAATCATAAATTCATGTTGACTACTCCCAATCACCTTCTTGTCCTTAATAAGATGTCTTAAAACTGTCAGCAAATATGTCCTGGTTATAACTTTGCTGCCTGGTTTTATGGCCAGTTTCATGACATCAACTGGGAAAAAGCCAAAGCTGAGGAATTCTAACTTTACCCACAGAAAGTACTGATACATGTGCAAATTATCTTCTCTGTCAGCAAAATATGAGCTAGGAATGAGGCATTTTTCAGTACTTATTATATGCTTGTGGGTACAATAAGAACTCTCCATATAAATGAAATAAGAACTACAGCAGCCACAACTCATTCAGCCTGAAGTTTTATTGCCAAACCAAAACTTAAATCAGAGTCAATGGAGGCCAAGTCTCTTCAATTAACTTCAAAGGAGGCTGTGCTATGCATGATGTTTCATTGAAATAATGAGAAATATGGTATACTAGTTTGATTTTTACATTTACTGAAACCTAAATTCAAGGCAAATATTAGGGATTCCTAGAATCCCTCAAAGTGGAAATGGTCAGTTTTTACAGTTATAAGCTATTCTGCAGGAGAGGAGTTGCTCTCCCTCCCTCCTGTTTTATGAGCTGTTCTGCATCACATAACAGAATGAAAGGGGCCGGTCTGAATAGGGGAAAAAAAGAGTGAGGAAAGCTGTGTGGAAGGAAGTGAGGAAGCCTGGGATTTAAGGAAGTCTCCCAAGGAGCGTGTAATGGGGATTGCATTCACAGGTGCAAAAACAAACCCTTGAACCCATATTGCTAACTGAGCGCTCTAATTTCCAAAAGACTGGATAATGCTGGAAGGGAGAGAGGGAAGGACGAGAAGACAGGAGTTGTCTCTCACCTATCTTCTGAAAGCGGCAGTTAATCTTCCAGGGTTTTTTTAAGGGAATTAGAAGTCTACCTTCATGAGACACTGTGAACCGTGAACTACAACTGAAGAAAGAAACCTACTTGTGTCTAGTGGATACAAAGGCCAGATCCATCTTAATGAACGCTACATACCCATCTGAGGCTTCTAAAACAGCAGCAGGGTTGATATGAATTCCCTGCTCTGTCAGCACTGAAGGATCCCTTCCATTTGAGGTTTATTTGCCTTCTCAATGTATATATCTTTCTGCATGATTTATACAGGGAAGATGAAAAAGGCTGTGTCCTCCTATGAACTTGGGTGTCTCAGTTAGCTAAAAAGCCAAAGAAGGCAGAAGAAACAGAACATCCCTCCTGTTTTTGAAATTTCCTGTTGGTTTGCCTGTCTCTTTGTTCTTCATACTGATCTGCATATACCTCATCCTGAAGTGGAAGATTCTGCCTGTAGATCATATAAGTAGTCTCAGCTCAGTATTCAGTGACAAGGGTTTTGGTACGGTGGTCGGATGCCTAAAGTTAGGTGTTGCAAACCTCTGTGTCACGACATCTAAGTGCCTTTGAGTCTCTGGGCTAAGTTGCTAAGGCCAAACCAGAGCCTCAAGCAGTGATTCTTCTTGTTAGTGCTTAAGGCTGGCTCCAGGAAAAGCCTTGATAAAATATGAAAACCTTTACTCTAGAATGGAATCTCAGGCCAGGGGATTATCATCAATATATCTACAGGGAGCATAAAAATACCCATAATCCAAGCATAATTATCCATCTCCTTTTCTCTCTAAAAACAAAATTGCACATCTGAAGTGACACGTTTCTAACACTGTGCTGAGCTGGCCCAGAACATAATTCACTGGCTCCAATGTAATGCACTGCAGTCAGCCATTAACAGTCAGGTTTCTCAGGCTTTTTAAAGGCGTGGACAGCCATGCTTTTGTGCTACCTGCAAAGCTGGCAGCTAGTGTGCTGCATGTTCATTCAGATAGGTTAGTCATTCAACAGTTCAAAGTGCCAGTTTCATACTCATCATGTACCAGTTCTTCAAAACTGTTATAATTTGCATAAAGATGATAATATTTGGAGTAGTACACAGTATTTATTGTATATTTTCAGACTATAGCATCAATCCATAAACTGGCACTTCTTCCATTAGTATCACTAAACTTTTTTTCAATTGGACTATACTCAGAAGACTTGCATAAATATTTCTGCATTACATATGCTTCTGATTGAGCCTATAACAAAGATTTACTTGACCTCATTGGTATCTGGAACACAACTATGCAGAATAAAATTTTAAAATGAGGAAATAATAACTTATGCAAATAAGTAGTGAAATGTATTATTGCCTGAAATGTTGTAAAAACAAATATGTATGGCAAATTAAAAATTCCCTCAAGGATCTAGACTTTTGATGTAACTGAATACTTTATTATCAATTAGTAAACGGATTTTAAAATCTTCTGATGATTTATAAACATGATACAACACGTAATCATCAGATTTTAAAGATTCCTCCATTTTCCCAAGGGAAATAATTAAGAACAAAATAGAAGAAATACTTATTATAAATATAATGTATATTTGATAAACTCATTAGTTTATCAAAATAAATTTTTAGCCATTTATCTTTTAAGTAAGACACTTCATAATGAATACTCTAAACTGTGTGGAGAAAGAAATTAAGGATCGTTCAGTAAACTGATTCTATTAAAAAAAACCCTGAGTATCTATTAAACCATTGCATAAAAAGGACAGCTTTCAGGTTAAACACTTCTTTCTGGTTGAGCCTCACTTTACAAGACACATGAATTCAGTGTGCCAGGTATCCCTGAGATACTCAGTAAATCCAGTCGTGAAGGCAACCTCAGTTTTAACCAACCAATGAACCGCATATGGTTTTTAATAC